>PVKA01012453.1:0-57738 GCA_004027165.1 Ctenomys sociabilis
TGAGACCTAGCAATTGTAACTTATTAGGTTTTAGACCCATTTATTTATGGAGTTTGTTAGTTTGTTATTAGTTTTTTTAGTTTTAGGTAAGGGATATTACACCTGTATTAACATTGAGCATGAAATATTTGAGTTATATCAGAAATTAATCAGATTATATTGTTATTATGAAATATATAGTATTTAGTTAGATTAAATCAATGGAATATTTTTTAAATTTTGTATATGAACAACAATTTATTATATTTATAAAAACTGGTTAGTATAATTTTGATTTATCTAGTAACTATACAGGTTATATATATATATAACTACATATATATATATATATTATAGTATATCTCAATTTTAACTAAAGTAAGATTTTTAAAGTTTGTTTTTATTGAGGTGGATAACTGGAAGGAAGGTTAGGGTTGGAAAAGGACAAAGAGACTTGTGTTAATGTTTAGTAATGGGCTGGGTTTTTTTTTTTAGTTATGATTATTTAGGGGTTTTTTATGGAGATGACAGGTAGAGGTAACAGTTTGGTTAGAGGGAGGAAGCAGGCCCAGGGCCTTTTAGTTTTACTGGATCATCTGGGAAGTTGAGTCTGAGCTCTGGGGCTTTTATCTTAGAGTGTAGTTTTATTTTCAGTGGCTGTTTTAGCAGTCAGGGCATGGCTTGTGGGCCTCTTAAGGCAGTTCCTCTTATAGTGGTCTGGCTTTTGACAGCAGTAGTAGATGAACCTCATCGTAGTTTTTTTTTGGAGCCCAGAGAATCAGACTTAGAGTTTGTTTTGAGGCTGTAACAAAGGCAGTTATTTTTGATTTTTTGTTTTTTTTTTCCGGTTTTTTTCAGTTTTTAATTATTGGACATAAACAGTTTTTATTAAAGTATTAAATGAGTTGTTTGGAGCAGAAGCTATTTTTTATAGTTTTTGATCTGTAAGAGTAATCTGTCTCTTTAATTAGCATTTTAGGAAGTATGTTTTATTAGTTTTATAAGATAATTATAAGGCTTGTTTTTATAATTTTTTGTTTTTGGTTATTAGGCCAGCAGGGGTTTGACTGTTTGGGCTCCAGTGGGAGCAGGTGGTTTTTATTATAGCCAAACCAAGATAGATATTTATCTTTAAATGTAACATCAGCCTATAATGTTGTTTATCTTTTTATAGAAGTTAAAGTTTGGTTTTAGGTTAACATTATATTTAGAAGTTTATTTTTTTTGAAAGGCAAGTAGAGGAAATTTTATTTTTAGCAATGGTGTGACAGTGAGTAAAGCTATTTTATCTAAGGGTTTTTAAAGGTTTGAAAGTAGTAGTCTTAGGCACCTGAACTACTTGGTTTTTTTGTGGTTTATATTTATATTTTAAAACTAGAATGATTTTTTTAAGGCAAACAAAACTTGGACATAAGACTATTGGTCTGGTGATAGGAGTTTTATATAAGGAAGCATAACTATTGTATAAAAAGGTTAATTTGAAGTGAGCATTTTTTAGGCTATAAACACCTTTTTTAGAAATAGATAGAATTATTGGCTGGAGGATTTGGCCCTGTGTATCGAACCAAGATTTTAGATACATGTGTTTTTTTATCTAATCACCCAGGTAAACAATTTTAGCAACTGGACAAGATTTAAACTTGAAGTTTACAGGTGAAATTTATATTTATTATCTAGCAATCTTATTTTATTTGTTGGTAAAAATATATTATTTTAAGGTTGACAAAGTTTTTATTTTTAATGTATAATACATAGATGTAAATTATTTTTTTGACAGTTGGTACAGAATGTAAAACCATTGTAAGCTGTCTCAGCTTAATTTTTAAAAGGAGTGATTTAAGTTGTTTTATTGAAAAGCTGAGGTAGAATTTTTAGTTTACTAGCAGAAAAGGAAAAAGGTACAATAGGTAAGTAGAGATTTTTTAGTGGTTAAGAGCCTATTTTTACCAAGTATTTTATAGTGAAGGCTGTATAAAATCTATACCTCATTTTTTACCCACCCAATGAAAATTAAACTTAGGAGTATTAACAAATGTTTATTTTTTTAAGGGCTTTATTTAGCTGGAACAGTTTATAGAGTTTTTTTTTTAATTTTATATGTTTTTAAAAAGGAAAGTACAAAGAGGTGAGAAAATTAGGAGTAAAGTTAAAGAAAGGAAACTGAAACAGAGCAGGTCCGACATTTTTTTTAGCATGTAGAGGGGGATCAGAACCAGTCTATCCCAGTGAAAACTGTTTTTCAAGTTTTTAAGAACGGTTGTCGACCTAATGTTATTTAATTGGCAAAAGGAGTTTTGTGTTTTATATATAGGCATGTGAAATTTTTTTAAGTTTGAGTTAGATTTAAAGGTTTTATTTTATAGAAGTTTATATAAAATCTACTAGGAGGTTTATTAATGTTGTTTTTTTTAAGTAAGGAATATCAGTATATTTAGCAACTAGTTTGAATATAATATATATAAATACAAAACAGGCATAAAACGTTTCATTAGATTAACATCATAACCTTATAACAATTTTATGTTTTAGTTTAGATTTATCAACACATTTTGACCAATAGTTTAACAACCATAGAGGGAATTTATTTGTGTATCGGATAGCAGGGGGAATAAGCGGGTTTTCCTAACATTTGGGGGCTCGTCCGGGGTCGCCCTCACACAAATAACTCCAACAACCGTCTCTCGGGGTAAGTACGGCCGTAAAACTTTGTCTGTTATCTTATATTTTGTTTTGTGGTTTTGTTTCATTCTCAGGTTGTGAACACTCATGTTTTGATTTAAAATGACTGGGAACAAAACGCGTGAGTGTTACGATCCCCATGACACTATAGTTCAAGGTACATAAACCCTTGGATTGTTCCCTCTTCCTGATGTTGTTCCGGGATTTGGTTTGGGCCACAAGTCACATCTCCGCAGAGTAATTTTGCCTGAAGTTGTTCCAGGCTGTTTTGAGTTTGCCTAAAGTTGTTCCGGGCTGTTTTGAGTTTTTACCGGCTTATAACTGATACCTAGGTTCTAAGTTTTAATGTTTGATGTTGTCTATGTCTGTGTGTCTGGCGCCATAACTTCCTTTTCTTTTTCTACAGCGCTCTCATTGTTAATAACTCCTCTCTCTTCAATAAAATCTCCTCTCCATTTATCTGTTTACAACAGCCTTCACTATTTTTGCCTACTTTCTTCCCTTAAAACTTCTGTGGGATATCTGTTATTTTAATAACATAAAACAAATAACATCTGCTCCTCTCGCCCTTACCCTAGGTCATTTGTCAGAGATTAAAAAAAAAAAAAAAAAAACACATAATCTTTCTTTGACTATTAAAAAAAAAAAAAAAGTAACAAACTCTCTGTTCATCAGAGTGGCCAAACTTCCAGGTCTAATGGCCACCAAACAAAACCTTCCACCTCCCCCTTATATAAAAACCATTAAAACTATTGTCTTCTGTCCCGGGAGACAAAAGCATTCTGACCAACAGCCATACATTGTGGCCTGACAAGATCTATGTAAAAACCCTCCAAATTAAATAAAACCTTTCCTACTCCCAGGACCTACTTCCCCTGTCTCCATCCCAATCAGACTCAAGGTTTACTTTTCCAGATGCCATCCTTGGACAACCAACCAACTCCACATGATCATACTAACAACTCCAACTAAAAAAAAAAAACATGTCAGTACAAACTGACATGGTTTGTTGATGTACTAAGGTGACACATACAGAACAGGATGGGGTGTAACCTCATGTATGTTCTTAAAAATTATTTGGGCTTTACAACACTACATATTGTTATCTCTTTAGTGGTTATTTATAGTACAAGATGCAGACAATATATCATGTCCAACACTATTAGTACAAATCTTTCTTCTAATTGAATCAAAAGAAAGAAGCTATATATCCTATTTTTTACATAAAGATACAAAATGGTCCTTCCTTTGTATCCCCCATTCTTTGTCTAATTTTGTTAGAGATAAGTATTCCAATGCCATCTAAATATTGTACGTGTGTGAATTCAGCAAAATAATCCAACATAGTCCAGTAGTCCATAATAGCAGTGGTTTATCTGTAGGACTGGCAATGTCAGAAGTCATTGACTTGAGCCTTTCACAGGTTCTTACCCCTTATATCTCATTTTCACACTCTGCTGGATGGTCAAACCAAGATAAGCAAGACCTACATAACAAGAAATGTCACTTTTGTATCTGACAAGGTCAGTCAAGTCCCCTCAGGATTTATCCTGTAAGCCTGTACCACAGTTAGCAGATCTTTTGTCAGTGTCAGCCATGTGGATGAGTCTCAACCATTGCTTGATGAATTTCATCTCTGAGAAAGCTTGAGAGAACATTTTCTCTCCATGTGACTCTCCTTAGGCATCACTGATCACTTTCCTCTGTGGGCCCATAATCTCCTTGGTCAGAATTTTTGGGACACAAATAAGTTACATGATGTTGTTGTATAGGTTCTCCTATGTACTCAGCACTGACCTTTAAAGGCTAGGGCTACAATGTTGGCTGTCCTTGCAGCCCTTCTTTTTCTCTAATTTTTGGTCTGCAAAATTAGGTTGTTAACCCTCCAGAAGAGAAGCTTTTTGTTACCCTACAACATGTGCAGTTGGGTTTAACATCACTGTCTAAATATCAAACATCTTAGGCATAACATGGACCAGGCATTTTCCATCAATTATTGATATATTAAATTTTAGTCCCTACAGAATGTGGAGAAAAAAACTTAAAAATAAAAATGTATTTTAAAAATGTGAATAAATGATTATATATTTTACACAGAAATTTAGAAATCTAACTGTACACAGCATTGTCCTCTGACTTTTTTTCTTGTCTCTTTTTTCATTTATTACACTTATTTTTTAAACAAACATTCAACTTGAGAGACAGTATAGTACTAGTTGGTATGACATGACATAACAACTATGTATGTATTTAGAAAATTAGAATGACGGGCATTCCAAGCATGACCCTTCTATTGCACATTGCTATACTCATTGTAGTTGCTTAGTTCACAGGTATCAGCATATATATTTAGTCAGGGTGAGAATCCTCCCAGTTAAGTGCTAGGTTTTCAAAAACCTGCTGATGTTTCTCAGGAACATTGTATTACTCATCTTGTGTGTATAAATGTATAGTTTTGGCACTCATAATTTAATGGTAAGATATTATCTTTCTTGTGCATTAGTAGGATTTTGCCTGTTATCTTGATTTATTTCTCATAGACTGATCTCATTGCTAAAGTTTTCTCTTTTTATTTATAGATAATATTGCTCAAATCAAAAATTTTTTATCAACTGACAATAGACAATCTCATTAAACTCTAAAATGTGAAAAGGGAAAATATTTACAATCTGTGTCTATATATGCTATATCCAGATCTGAATCCATAAACAGAAATGGGTATGCTTTCTTTAGGAAGTAAAGGTAAGATGAATTTGTTCTGTTTCCAAAAATTACCCAGTGAAAACATCATCCTTTTTTGTTATGTATTTGGTGTAGGATCTCACTATGCATCTTGCACTTCTAGTGATCCTCCTGTTTCCAGCCTCCCCAGCCCTGGGATTACAGATGTGTGCCACCATACCTAGTCTCCTTGGACAATTCAGTACATCTGGGGGCGAGGCCTGCACAGCATGTAGTGCTGCAGATCAAATCCAGGTCCCTGTGGTTATAATTCAGGTGCTTAGTCTGCTGGGCTATCTTGCCAGTCCAAAACATCATTCTTGAATCATCAGTTTCCAAGGTTGTATAAACAAAAATATAAAATAGTTGAGAACAGGGAACCTTACATGAGTCCTATATCATCACTCACAAATTGATTCTTGGAGACACTGTGACACTACTGAATTATCTGACAAGATCCTGAATGCACCTATCATATATATGCTCAATAAATTAAAGGAGAATCTATAAAGGGAGAAGATGGTTGTAACAACCTGCAGGCACATAGAGAATTTTAGAGCAGAAAACATGATTTCCAAATGAAAAATATGTGAATGAACATGAAGCAAATCAGCATTCACTGAAAAATGCACCAGTAACTTTTTAAAAATTATGCTGAAGCATAAAGAGAAGTAGTAAATTGAAATAACATCAAACTCATGAGCTTCAGAGTTTGAATGAGCCCCCAAATGTTATGTTCATGTCCTAAACCCATTAGTTTGTTAATGTGAGTTACTTCATAAACCTATTTCAAGTGATGGACAGAATAGACACATTTTTGAGACAAAAAGAAAAGAGAATTAACATGATCGAACTGGGCAAAGGTAACAGGGGAAGGAATCCTGGGAAATGCGGAAGCAGGAAATTTAAAGTTTTCTTTCCTAAAATCTTGAGAGGGCATTTGCTCTACTGTTACGTTGATATAACATTAATATCTCATAATTATAATAGAATATTTGTGTATTGTATTAAGTCATGATGCACAAGTTAGTGTAATGGGCAGAAAGGACAGAAAGTCTGACATCAAATCTGTGAATATTTGCATACATGAAAATACATCATGTATACATTACCGTCAGACATATATAGACATCAGACATCGTTAATGTAAGATATCATATATTTTAATAGTTCCCCTTGAAGAATTAGACATCTCTATTTCCCCCAAATGTGGTGAGTAAATATATACAGATTTAGTAGGGACAGAGTTCTGTAAGGGTGAAGTTTCTGAGCGCCATGCTCTCCATATACTGAAAAGCTCATATTGATGGACTCTGAAGACAGAGAGCACTGCAGCTGTGGGCTACCTGACCCACTCAGAGGACTCAAGGGCAAATCAGCTGTCAACCTTATAAATCAGGTCATCAGCAAGGCGACACTGCCTTTGTTCTAACATCGCAAACCCTTGCTCTTTTTCCTGGGATTTTGCCAGATGAGTCCTTCACTTCTTGCATCCTCTGAATTATAAAAGAGCCAATTAATAAGAGTGAGTCGGAGAACTCCTTATCTTACCTCCAAGTGAGTTCTTACCCTACTGGACTCTCCACAAACTATATTTGCAACTGGTTTTATTTATTCCTTTTATATAAATGTGTGTGTAAGATCAGAAGCTTGATATTTTCCTGATACACATTCAGAAAGTTTTCCATACCCCAGGCAAGCTCAAATACTGAAACAAATTAGAAAAAAAATTAGTAAAATTAGAAATAAGGAAAAGAGATAGAAATGTATGACCTTAGAACAAGATTCCTTAAGAATAATTGGAAGACATATGATAACAAAGTATTTAACAGTGTTTGAAAGAAACAAATTAATTTGCAGTTATACATGTAATGAGCATGTCTCTCAAAAATAAGTGCAAAATCAGTAAATGTTCAGTTGAGTAGACTTACAGTAAAAAAACATTGAAAACTTCTACCATGTGATTCAAAGTATAAATACTTTTTTTATTGAATTTACATGGAAGACTTAAAAATATTATACATAGTAGAAAAAGATTTAATACAAAGGATTTTATTTTTGCTTTAAAATTCCAATGATTTCTTAAAATAATAGCAATGAATTTAGGATGTATGTGCTCTAATCAGCAGCAAGGATTTTATAAAAGATTATTTATTTATGTATTTATGTATTTATTTATTTATTTACACAGTACAGGGTCTCTCCACACAGCTCAGACTCATAGTGATCCTCTTGTCTCAGCCTCCCCAGCATTGAGACGATAGGCATGTGCTACCACTCCAGGTTTTGGTGGTAAGCTTTCCATGGGACCCACACAGCCTATGGTATCAAAGATAAAACGCAGGTTGTTTGCCAGGCAGTCAGTTAGACAACTGAGCTATCTCCCCTGCCCCAACACCAGGTACTTTGAGAAGACTGATAATTTTTTCCTGTCAAAAATTTTTCATTAACTTAAACATTCACTTTTCAATTATACTTTATGAATAAAATTAGATTGATGAATTTGAATATTTATGAAATGAACAAACTTTTCTTAAAGGAACCGATAACCAAAACTAACTAATAAGAAAAATTACATTAGTTCTCTTGGAATTGAAGAAATTAAACTTATTTTAAATTTTGTATACATACAGGTTTATATGGTTCTACTGGATGATCTATGAAATTATGGAGGAGGAACATATAGCATCTTACATAAATCCTTTCTAAAACTATATACTAAATGAAGTAAAATTTTAGAGGTCTAGTTATAAGACTAGCATTGCCATGAGAGAAGCTGGTTAAAATTCATTATAATACAAGAGAATATGAACAGAAATACTCTCAAAAATAAATCTATTAATCCTTAACAAAATATCGTTAAACTGAACCTAGCAATATTTAAGAAGTGGAAGACATCGTGATAATTCCAGTTTTTTTCCTGTGATATAGATTGATTTAGTAAAAATTTAATGTATGCAATTCATCATGTAAATAGAACAAAACAAGATGAAGTAGTCAATTTATTAGATCTACATTTGACAAAAAATCATGAAAATTAAATCTCACAAAAAAAAATGGAACAGGCTTTTCTTGAACTGCTAAGAACCATTTAGCAAAAACTTGTGCCTAACATCAATCTAATATATATATATATATATATAACTGAATTATTTCCCTCCCAGATCAGTAAAGCATAAGAGTATTTTTGAATACTACTGCTGATCTTTCAATATTATGAATATATTATGTGATATTAAACTATAAGTCTTCACTGGTAACAAGTAAGAAAATTAAAATAAAAAGTCATACACACAAGTAGAAAAAGAAATAGAAAAGCTGTCTTTACATATAGATGGCAAGAGTAAGTGCTCAAAAAATCTGAATTTGTACACACAAAGGCCCAAAAACTAATGAGTCTACAAGACAAAGTTCAGAAATATATTTTATGTTTGCATACTTCATAAGTAGGAAATAAAGTATAATGCTGTCACGGCTTGGGTCTAGCTGTCCACCTAAACTTTCATGCAATCATGGGCCACACTTCTAGACTTGTGATTAATTCATGATCCACTTGGATCATGAGTGTGAGGGCTGCTAGGATCATGAGCGTAAGTAATGCACCAAGCCTAGGGCTGATAGCCTGAATGTAACACAAGGCAGACACACTTGCTCTCTGTAAAGCTTGTTGCTGCAACTCCTCCCTTTTGCTCTTGCTATTTTCTATCACCATGAACTGCTGCCCTCTGCCATGTGGCAGTTTGCCTTGGAGCCAGCTGAGTATGGACTGAAACCTTCACGAAATGCGAGCTAAATAAACCTTCCTTTTATTGGGTGTCAGATATTTTGTCCCAGCAACGAGACAAGAGTGAGTGAGACACATGCCATTTTCAGTATCAATAGACTACATTGCTTAAGAATTAATTTAACATAATGAGAAAGACATAGGTGGTAAAACTGTAAAATATTGGCAATAAATGTTAAATAATACCTACATTTATGTATTTTGGAACACTTGACATTGATATGTTAATTATCTAAAAACTCATGCATAGATTTTATATAGTTTTAGTGACAGTCCTGGCAGGACACATTGAGTGAGGCTGAGCTGCTTATATTCATAGGAAACGGGTTCTAAAGTTGTTTCCAGATTTTGAAAACAAGAACAAAGTAGGAAGACTTACATCAGTTAATTTCAGAAATTACTATCAAGTAACAGGAATCAAGAGTGTTACATTGATATATGAAAGGGATGTAAATCTCTAGAGCAAAATACCGTGTCTAGAAATATATCCTTTACGTATAAAGTATATATATAAGGATTATTTTCAGAGATGCTAATTATGTGGAAGAAGTGACAGTCTTACATTTTATAAAGTACATGGTTCTCAGTAATGGATAATGAAGATGTGGTATTTTTATACAATGGAGTATTATTCAGCTACAAAACAGGATAAATGTCAGTCTTTTGTTGGTAAATGAATGCAGCTAGGGAACGTACTCTGGAGTGAAAAAAAATGAGACCCACATGTGCAAATATCACATTGTCTCTTTAGTATGAGAATCTGAAAGAGAAAATGGAATTTGATAGAAAACTAGGTACTGGAAAAAGGGAGAGAATTCATTTAAAAAAGAAAGTTACTGAGTTGAGCAGAAGGACAGATGAAGTAGGGGAAAGGGATTTATCTATGTATGTAAGCAGGATAGCTTGGACAATTGTACTGTACATTTCTGCTGGTCTACAGAAAGGAGAAGATATGCTTTAATTTGTTTTGTCTCCTTTTTCTTCTCTTAATTTCTTAAAGGTCTCTTTTTTTTCCCAATTTTAAATACATGTATCTTGTAATATGGATAACTGGTGAGAAGACAACATTATATATTACAAGTACTGTGAAATTCGTATTACTCTGTTAAGTGAAGTTTTGTATCACTTGTAATTTTTTGTTTTAATTTAATTTGTACTCCTTTAAAAAATAAATAAATGGTCCTGGGTAATTTGATGTAATTATAAAAAGTCTACATATACTTCCCAATATACAAAAATTCAATTTTGAATGGACCATAAATTTCAAGTTAAAATGTAAGAGTTTTATTTATTTATTTATTTTTTTGTATTTTAGGGAAGGGTCTACAGGGTGTTCAGGGTCTCACTGCTTCATTGGATTCATAGGGATCTGCTTGCTTACAGCCTCCCAAGAGCAGGGATTATAGGCGCACACCACTATGCCCAGTCTTAATTGCCATCTCAGCATGCTCCAGGGGTGGGGCCAGCACAGCAGGAGGGTGTACCGAACCCATGGCCCCTGCGCCTGCTTGCAAATGCTTCAATTGGCTGAGCTATTTGCTGGCTGTTTAAATATCAGTATATTAAATTTCCAGAAATTAAATAAAAATCAGAAAAAAATGTGGCTTTGGAATAGACAAAGATCTTTGTTAGAATCTCAGGTAGATCCTGGTTCTTCTTAATACAGCCAAGAAGTATGAAGTACAATAAAAGAAAATTAAAAAGAAAACTTAATAAACCAAATAAAAACTGAAAAAATTAAAAGTGAATTTAAAGACTGAGAAATGTCTATATCTACTTATAATTGATACATGAATGGTTAATAAGCGAATAAAACACAACCAATCTCATAGTCTACCGGAGAAATCATAATTAAAATGATTAGAACCCACTACATATCTACTATTACGGATAAATAAAATTAAAAGATCAAACAAATGTGGATATTGAAGAGAATAAATAATACATAGAAATGCCAATTTGTCTGCATCATTTCAGAAAAGACTTGTACATTTTCATTTAGAATTTGTTAAATAATTATAGGACATGATCATTATCTCCTTATTTATGTAAGGAAACTGAATGTGTACATCCAAGGACGTTTATAACAGCTCATTTCTCACAGTAACCTTGAATTCAAAACAATTCTGTGCTCTTCAGTGGGAATTAACAAAACCATGCCAAATAAATGCTATGGCATATTTCTTAACAACACACTGCTGATGATACAAAAGTGTGACCATGTCTTGTAATATTATATGGAGGAAAATAAATCTGGACAAAATAGCATTTTAATTAAACTTCTGTGAAATCATGGGGAAAAATACCAAACTATGCGATAAAAGTCAGACCTGAGAGTGTCTCAACTCAGGGTGTGAAGGACATAAATCACAAAAGGCATGTAGAAGCAGAAGAGAAGAATCGTTCTACATTTATGTTTAGATGAAGTAGTACATACTTTGTGGAAAGATAATTACACTTTATGAATGGATATATTTCATTGTGTACAAATTGTATTAACAGAAGCCTGATTAAAGTTAGTAGTACTGTGTTTAAATTACGTTCCCTTCATACTATGCATGTTGTGTGTTTGGAATAACAGTATACTAATTGATTTAAATGATATTCAAAAAGTGATCATGCTGCATTTTGAAAGCACACCTCTAAATAAACATTATCATTATCAGTTTTGCAATTTAATTAACACTCATTAATGTAAATTGTTTGTTATTGTTGTTGTTTTCTAAAATGATGCAGGTGCTTAATCACTAAATAATGCAGTAGTACCACAATTTTTAATAACAACAAATACAACCAGAAGATGTGAAAAATGAGAAACACCAAGGACAACCCTCCATACTTAAAATGAATCCTTTGCCATTGGTGGTAGCTATAAAACTTAGGTTGAAATTTCACATAGCAGGTGGAAGCCTCCAGGTGAAGAAAGGAAATCAATAAGCAGGCAGAGTCTCAAAACCCCCTGCTTACCACCACTGAAAGACAAAACAACTGGAAAAATGCACAAAGCCTGAAGAAAGACTTTCTCAATTAAATAAGGCACCAGGAAAACACAACACAACAAAACAAAAACAACAACAACAGCAAAAAGAGCCGCTACTCTCTTCCTACTCTCACTCCACTTAATTTCACACTCAGTTCATTATCGATAAGTCTGGTGAACTTACTTGTCTACTTTTATTTATCTAAATTTTCAAGTTAATCGATTTCTTTGAGAACAGACTGCAATTAAGACTGAACACTATTAGAATACTATATTACTCTATTGTGATTTTAAATGAATAAGTAGGTGGTAAAGAAATTGCTTTACACCTAAATGAGCTTTGTTCTTGTGTGTGTTTTCTAACCTTAATTGTAGATTCCGAAGAGTCCTTAATGAGTTTTTATTGTTGCATATATAAAATCTTCTGAAGTAATATTTTAAGTTCGCATGTCAAAACTAAACAGAGAGTACAGGGATCATCTGGTTACCCCATGCTCTCGCATGAGCACGGCATCCCTAGTCGTGGGCATGCACAATAAGTGCTGTTTTCTTTAACTGACGAACACATTGACACACTGTACTCTTCTACAGCATACAGAAGATTACTGAGCTCCACTGAGGTTCAATCCTGGGGTTGTGCATTGTATAGATTCTAATGAAGGTAACAAGATGCACATACCTCGTACAATACAATGCGTAATTTCTCTGCCATTAAAGCTAGAGAGAATTTTTATTTTTCATGGCAAGTCCTAAAATATATTAGATAATATTATAATTATGATCCCTTAAAAGTTTATGAAAGATCAGCTAAATAAATGGTGTGCATCTATGAATACACTTTATGCTTCCATTCTTTTCAGTATGAGAAGAAGGTTGTGGCATATAGGAGGTCACATTGCAAGTGTAATAAACAAGAAAAGCCACAAAATGCAAAACTAACCTGAGGAAAATGAATGATTGATAGTTCAATCAATGTGCAAATAGCTAAGAGGAAACCTGGGAAGCAGAAGGACATCAGGACAATGGAATGTATTAAAGTAAGTGTGGGAGTAGATATTTAATAAGTGTCAGAATGGTATATATTCATATAGGAGAAGGAATTAAAAGCCATAATGCAAATAAGGACCATAAGGAGACCCTTGTGCATATATGTGTAAGGTACAGAAGAATTATAAATCTGTATCACAGGAAAGGTCACTTGTAGCATATTTTATTTTATGTACATACTTATAATGAAATGCTTAAAGTTAAATAATTTGGATATAGACAATAATGGAGTAATTAAAATTGTCTACCTGTGAATTAACATCTGATATCCCTATTTTTTCTTCAACTTAACAAGATATTATCACATAAAACCAAACACATCTCCAAATATTAGATTCAAAAGTTAGATTTTAATTACAGTTTTAGGCAGAAATAGGTTTCTGTAACAAAGCCATCAATAGTTTCCTATTAAGCGTACAAATATTTAAAAGAAATTTTCAAGTATCACGTTCAGTAGAACTAGAGAATTCTCTGAAAAGAAACATGAACATGTTAAAGTGCTTTTCTTTAGCATCTTACCATATAATTTGCATGGCTGTGACATCTGAAGTAAGTCAGCACATGTTTGACAATCATGGAGTAAATTATATACCAAGAACTCATATGTGTAGCAGCAAAAATCAAATAGGCATCAAATTAATATGCTCTAGACACAATTACCCTTCCTTCTCTCTACATAAGCTGTTTTCATCATGGTTTGTTAAAAGGAGGTGTAGACACCTGCATTTAAAAGCCCTATGTAATCTGCCCATGATTAATTTGCTGTTCTGACATCTAGTTTACTGCATTGCTTCTTATACTAAATATATATTCATGGAACCATTTGGTTAAAAAATATTTTATTTGTGTGTGTGTGTGTGTGTGTGTGTGTGTGTGTGTATGCAGATAGAGTCAAATTGTTTCCTGTTTATACAGCCTCACACATTTAATCCAATCTGTATCTTAGAAGAGATGCAAGTAGCTCTTTAATTGGGATAAATGTAACTCTGGTATCAAAAATATCTGCACTACATTGAATGGACAGCAGCTCTGTATTTATATATTGTTAATTGGATAAATATACATAAAGCAGAACAGGCATATGAATTCTACATACTAGGAACAGTGTAGAATTTCAATTTTTCATTCTTCATATGTGCTTTGAGAATATTGTCTTTCTTACTATATGATGAGAAAACAAGCCTCTGAAAAAGTCATTGTGTGACATATTTATGAACATTTCCAAAGAAATGATTATTTTTAAAATGATGCCAGCAATTTATGTCTCTTCTAGGAGACTGTGCTTTAGACGTGCATCACATATCATAAAAGATATACCTACTTAGGTCACTGGAGAAGTAGGATTCCTTATGAAATGTACTTTCTCTGGGATTATGTAATAGAGGCAGCCCACCCTGATGATTTGAAGTAAGGAAAAAGTGGTTGTGAGGTTGAAATATCTGGGTTATTAAATAGATGAAAATAGATTTTGAACTCTGAATCGACTATGAAATGAGTATAAAACGTGAGGCAAATGGCATGGAGAAAATTCTCTTCTTTTCTCCTAAGCAGGTGATTCAAAACTTTTATATTTTCATTTTATAAAACAAAAATCAACTTTTAGTAAACTCTACCCACACAGTTTTAATCATCTGACATGAAGCCCTGACCAGCAAACCTTGCTGCAACAAGCACCCA
The DNA here is from genome assembly GCA_004027165.1 of Ctenomys sociabilis. NCBI lineage: Eukaryota > Metazoa > Chordata > Mammalia > Rodentia > Ctenomyidae > Ctenomys > Ctenomys sociabilis. Next base: position 14,868 of record PVKA01012453.1, read on the forward strand.
TATTTTAGGATACTTGCTCTTTTCACTTTCCATATTGACAGAAAATTCAGGATGCATATGGCAGAGATCCATGGTGTTACTGTCGCCCAGTAAATTCAGATGTCAGGGTTGTTAATTCGGGACAATTAATTCAGGAGAATAAAGACCACAGAATAATGTTCTTCTGAAACAGTTAAATTCTCAAAATTTTCCTTGTCAATTAATTGACATCCACAGCACAGGTTTGGTTACAAACATGATGGAAGGCTAAATATTAAACTAACTCTGTCTCTAGTGTTTGGTAAATTATTTCTATCATATCCTATAAAGTTATAATATTTCCATTTTATTTTGCACTATGTCACAGCACAAGGAAAGATGTTAAATCATTTGTATTAGAATTAGTAATTTCAACACAATAAAAGGTTCAGATTATTTTCTTTTGGTATTTAAACATGAAAATGTGCTTATTAACATGTAGTTCATACATCTCAGTACTTTTGAAGTAACAAACTAATGTATTTTTATTATAAATTATCCTCTGCTCAAAGTTATTTTTGTTTGATGATATATTTCCATCTCCCAGTGTAACTAGCTATTTAGGAGCCATTAGGTTTGTATTTCTTTGTTTCCAATTTAATCCCAAATGGCTAACTTTAGGCATTGCAACTTCTCTGCTGCTCTCAGCCTTCTAAATTATGCAGTCTCAATTAAATTTCCCCAAATTGTTATGACTGACATTGATTCACATATGAACTTGAGAGTTAAATTTTTTTATTCCTTTTATTAAACGGATATTTGTGGATACATGAGATGCCCCAAGTGAGACCCTTAGTGAATCTTCAAAGATTTATACTCATTCTGTAAGATTTAATGATCTTTATCATTTTATTCTATGACATTTGAAGATTCACTTAAAAAAATTAATCTACAGTGAAGTTCTTCAGTCAACTAATTGAATCTTTACCTCTCCCAGGGACAAGTCTTCTTTTTTGTGAAATTGTATTTAAGCTTACAATATATAAGGATTTATTTAACAATAAGCAGTAGAATTGGAAGGGTATGAGTGACATTTTTGCATGATGTCAAAATGTAGGCAAATGATGTATTACTTGGGAAAGAATTGCAACCTTGTTTCTGAGTATTTGTCTGACTTTGATTTCCTGGGAGATTTTTATGTTAACCAGTATGCAAAAACATGTTCCAGCTTTAGAGATAAATCTCTTCATTAACCAGTGCCCATATAATTTGATTATATTATGATTTCTTTTCCAATATATTATTTTTCTTACAGGACCCAAGACATTAACTTAGCTACATGTCTTCAGGTATGACCTTAATAACTATGTGATATTTATTTGACATTTACACATTATGGTGGAATTTTTCTCAAAATTTTGAAAATCTGTAAAATATGAGGCTCTGTTTTAAACATCAACAGCTTCCTTTTATTCCTGTACAGCTTGTTCCATTGAAAATTGGAAATAAAAATGTAAAAAAAATCACAAGTTTAGAGTGTGAAATGACCCAAATAAAATAAAAAGGGTTTTATGATGAAGGCAACTGATGTGTAGTTGTCTAAAGTGCTGAGGAAGATTCTTTGAGAAGAAACATGATCAAATCTTTAATGGTTAAAGAAAATGGCACTAAGATTTTGCTAGTGACACTAATATTTTGTGGTCTATTAGCTAGACAGTTATTACAACATTTTAAAGTTAGAACAAAGTAGGTACTTTATGAAAATGTGTGTGTGTGTGTGTGTGTGTGTGCGCACACACAAGGGTGTCTATCAGTATATTATGGTACAGAAGCCAGATAATAATCACTATGTATCTTCTGTCCCTTTGAAAGCCTCAAGCATATCCATTAAAGCAGCTGCTGGAGAACAATGATGTCATTAAATTATTTTAGTATTTATTTCTACTATTGATAAAGAAGGTTTGGGTACAAAGAGCATGAGAGCAGTGTTGCAGTTATTTTGATGATAAATGCTTGAAGAGACTAATGACACAATTCAAATAAAGAGGTAATGGAGAGATCTGCAGACAAATCTTCAGGAAAACGCTATAGAGGAAGGAAACAAGGGCCACAGAAGCAACTGGAGTTAAGGAAATACCTGCTTTGGTCACTTAAGAGAAGGAGAAATACCTTCTCCTTTGTTTTCAGTGGGCGACACAGATGGTGAGTGCAGACTTGGGCCACACTATGGCTGTTACACAAGCAGGGTAGCTGGGTCTTGGAAACACCTTTTCTTACCCAAATCAAGCATCTTTTCAAAGTGAAAAGCGTTCTTAACAAATGAATTACCAGCCGCATCATCCTTCCTTAGTTATACATTCGTTACCATAAAACGGTTTTAAGTTTCCAGTCAGTTATGTAAAGGGCTTCTTTGCTTTGGGGAATTTCGCCTTCAAAGGTTATTTTATGAGCACATTGCTGCTTCTTAATAACTTGGGGCATCTTATTCCATGCAAATTTCCAACCAGTCAATGTCCCATGGTTAATGTTTTTAAATCTTTATTTATTTATTTATTTTGAGTGTACTTATGCAGATTTATAGTGATCTTCCTCTTTCAGCCTCCCCAGCTCTGGGATTACTGGTGTGCGTCACCATGCCTGTTTTTTGTGGCTGGCATGGTACATCCACAGTTCCAAGGCCGGCTGGGCATGTGGTACTAGGCATCAAACCGTGTCCTTGTGCTTGACAGGGAGGCACTTGGACTTGAGCTTAGACTAAGTTATCTCCTCCACCCCCTGGGGGGGTGGCTGACATACTTACCAAGAGTTCTCATACAATGAGTCAGCCGCTATAAGCCTTGGATGTACGCAGTGAAATGTTTAGTATGAATCTGGCTATATATTCACAAGAAAAACAAAGAGAAGTCTGGAAGAACAAATGTTTTTCCTTTACACATTTTCCACCAAGGCCACAACCTGCCATCTGAAACATTCCATTGAGCCACCTTTTGATAGGTGGGGTAAGTACAAGGCATAGGATTCTCTTCATTATTATACCTGCTTTCTGCTGTCCATGTCCAGCTTCCTAAAGCAGTCTTTACAGTGCATCGGAAATGCCAGTCAGGTCTACCAAGATGCTTGATGATCACCAGTGGGTCTGTAGAACATAGTGGCAAAAGCGCTGTGCTCCCTGCCTGACCTGAAACCTCTTTTGAGCTTTCAAATTACCCAGCCTTTATCAAACAATTTCTGGTCCTTTGTGATCTTATAATAGGCTCCAATCAGTAAATCATCTGTGTGTTTAGATTTTCAGCTTCTAAAACATCTATTTAGCAAGGGAAAAATTATTGATAGTTTCCAAATTTAGAGGTAGCTGTTCTTTTCAATTGTGTTTTGGAATCAATAGGGACTGTAAGAAATAAAGTGAGACTGAGAAATTGTATGTGGAGAGATGAGGAACCCCCGACTTTCCTGGAACAGTCCTGCTTACTGCCCTTAGTCCTGATGTAATTCCTGGATCTGGTTTCTATATACAAAAGAACTCATAGAGTAAGATGCATGCTCCAAGTAGCTTGTCCAATATCGTACAGCTCATAGATTTTGAAGAAGTTTTCAGATTATGTCTAGCTTTAAATTATAGTAAATTCTGTGGGGAAAAAGGAAAACTTCTCCACCGTTAGTGGTTGAATAGGCTGGAACAATCACTGTGAAAGTAAGTGTGGAAATCTCTCAGGAAGAGAGGGTTATCAGTCCCATTATATCCAGCTGTTTATCTTCTGAGAATCTTCCCAACAGAATTAAAAGCCTCACACCACAGCAATATATGTGCACCCATATTTATAGCAGTAAATTTTCTAATCTTGTAATCAACCCAAATGTTCATCAACTAATGAACAGATAAAAAGGTTTTTTACTTAATATGGTCAAGTATTACCCTCAAAAAAGAACAAAATTGACATAGTTAAATGATGAATGGACACTGAGACCATAATCACAAGTGAAACAGAACTTATACATGTAAATATACTATTATCTCTATAATGCTACATTGCAGCATTATAATAATGATATAATATTTAACCTTATTATGGCATATAATGTGTGACAAAGGAAAAATTTAAATAAGAATACAAATGTACAGTAGGTACTGTGAAATACAAAATAACTTTAAAATGAAAAAGGATATAGGGAGGGGGAGTAGACGGTGGGAAGAAAAAATTGGAAAAAGAAGAATAAATTGAAAACAATGTTGTGATCAGGGAGGGAAGGGAATTTGAGAAGGGGGATGGGGATGAAAAAGACACAAACAAGTATCTATGAAAATAAATTATATACACGTTTTTGTATTATAATAAAAATGCAACCTAAACTCAATAATTAAATATCTGTAGCCACATATTTTGTAAACTACAAGAAAAAGAGGCTAAACTATATTAATTTCCTCATTAGTTTCTCATTTCGATCTTCATTATTTCCACAGATCTTATTAGTCATACCAGCAAAACAAAAACTAGATTAGCCCCAGTAGCTTTGATCACAAATATATTCCTATGGGAATATATTTCTGACAGTTAAGTTTTAGATAAATGTATGGTTGCTTTAGGGATAACTTTAAACTCCATCTTACTTAATGTGCAACTGTGTGCTCCTGATCAGAGTGAATGAAGAAAGAAACAATTATTATTCAACACAATTTTATGACACAGAGGGCCAGTGCGATACCTCAGTGGACAAGCGTCTGCTTATGCAGGTGCAGGGACCTGATGTCACGTACACCAGCGGCCCTGCCCCTGGGCACGCTGAGCCAGCAGAGTAGACTGGGTGACGTATTGCATGCTTAGAAGCCCAGTGCTGGGGAGGCCAAAGCTAAACAGGAGTATTACTATGAGCCTCAGCTTCATAGCGAGACCCTGTACCAAATATATTAAAATACCCAAGGAAACAAAACAACAATTTTATGAAATATATACTGAAGAAAATATTAAAATATTTTTTTTTCTTTTTCATCTTTTAAATTATAGGAAACTTTTATTTGTATCTTCTGTCAAGTGTAGTTTGGAATATGTTTTCACTTCTGAGAGGTAACACGCTCTTTGTTTGTTTGTCTACATTAGGAACATCTGACATCTTGCTTACCAAAACAGGATTTCAGAAATTTACAATTCTTCTAAAATATGAAAAGAGGGGATGGGGAGATGGCTCAGTGGAATAAGTGCTTTCCATACAAGCACAAGGGCCTGAGTTCAATCCCCAGTTCAGCCAAAATAAAGAAAATAAAATGTAAAAAGAAATAAATTTTTTATGTGTGGAAGTCGCTAAGTCTTTACAAAACTAAATTGATTGAATTGAAGTTCATATGAGATTTCTTAAATACATAATTAAAGTGTGAATTTGATATGGCACAATTAGCTTCCTAGATGTCAGTGTATCCAATTGAACTTGGTCCAGTGTGACAGGAAGTAGAATGCCTTGTGTTTTCAACTTTGTTATGTTCTGACACTTTAAATTTAGTATTAAAACATAAAATAAATACCATGATAACTCTTAATAACTTATTTCTCTCTGAAGCACTAAAATAACTGTCAAAATATTTTTAATTAAGGGAAGGATAATAAGATGGAAGCATGGAAACTATCTATGGATTTATGCTGAATGCTTTTACATAAATGATTTAGCAACTTCAAAGAAAATGATTTCCTGATAGTCTTAATACAGTGTTTCTATTTCTATATTTATAGTTATTATTGTGCAGCACAAAAAGGTAAGAAAAATATAAAAGGTGCATTCATTTTACATAGACAGGATAAATATGATCACATAAGATTGAAAAAATATTTTCAGTAGCAAGTAAATTTCAATAGCTATGTTATTTATAAAATGGTTGACATTAATATGTAAAGCTTTAAAAATCACTTTTGCAACTTATGAATTTTTGTCAGTGATGTGGAAATTAACATGGAGAGCTATTTCCAAAAGCTGATTATTAGGCTCTACTATCATTATTATTTTTAAAATGTTCACTATGTTTTAGTGAAAACTACATCACAGCAATAAGGCTCAAGAAGAAAATATTAGTGCAATTAATTAAATTTCTTCACTAGTGACATGACTACAACTAAGTCAGTCATTCTGTCTCTGTCTCTGTCTCTGTGTCTATCTTTGTCTCTACCTTTCTCTGTCTGTCTCTCTCTTTGTCTCTCTGCATTTTATGGTGTAATCATCTCCCAAGAGTAACAGACTATGGAAGCGAACTAGTCTACAGAAAAGGAGAAAAATGTAGAGAGATCTCTCACTTCAAATGATATTAGGGAGATGGGTAAAATGTAGGAAACTTCAAATTTGTTTTAGAAATCATGACCTGACTGAGGCTGTAGCAGTGTGAGCAATGAGTCTGTGAACTCCTTGACAAGAGGTTCCAGTGAACGTCAGTGTAAAGGTTCCTTCTTTAAATTTGCAGGAAAACTAAAAGATTTCATGGGTCCAACTGGTAGCAGTGATTCTCCTAGTTAGACGAAAGTCATTCAACATGATGAGCTTCCTCTCTCTTTTCTTCTTCACAGGAGCTATGAAGGTTTTCAAAGATAAGCACTGGTTTATTTGTTTATTTTTGTGTATATTTTATGGTATCTTATTATCTTGTATTATACTACACCATTATAATCACTCTTAAATGAGCGTTTTGTAACAAATCATCAAAGCTTTCACTATTTCTTATGGGGAAAATTGCTTTGATGTATAAGTGTTGTGGATTACAAGCATGTGTTTGGGAATGAATTATACTCATAAACCAAAGGTTTACTCTAATTGAATTTGTATGACACTGCAGAAATGTAAACAGAGAACATCACTTGTGGCTTGGGACTGGAATGTATTAAAAGGATAGACAGCAAAATCTCAGTATGAGAAAAGTTTTTAGGTCATAAAGTCTTGGTTTTCAATAGCACCTTTGTTTGGAGATGAACGGCCTTGATATTGATAGTAATGATGTGACTGCATATAATGTCAAAATAGAAAAAATAAAATTTACTATACGTATGCTGTTGTTTAATAAAATAGTAGGGCAGAACAAAGAATTTAATATAAGATTGTCTTCACTTTTAACTCGCATATTTTTCTTTACTTATAGAAATGTTTTCTACTATTGAAAAAAGTATCTTTTGTAGACTATTTCAGTTGCAAAAGTTAACTTTTGAATGAGTATAAGCAAAATGTTAGAAATGAATGTTGTATTTTATTACGTTACATCAAAACAATGTTTACCCCTAGAACAAGCAGAAATGACTTTCTGAGAGCAAAAATCTGTGATTTATTAACAATGTCAGTTACCATTGTACAGTCTTGCTTTATTTTTAGGGGTTATTATATTTTAGAATACAGAAAAAGGCATTTTCCTAAAACGAAGGCAAAGTAGAATTTACTTTCACACTACTCAATGTCATTCATTTCATTATACTTTGTTTTGCAGTCATTAAAATGACTGACTTCTTGGGATAGAGGATATTACAGGTGGAGGCTGTCTTTATTGCACTGTTAAATAGCTGTGTTTAAAGTGATTTCATTCCTGTGAAAGGAGGAGAAAGCAGAGATAATTACAGTAGTGTGCTTTACAAGCTCATGGGGTTTCAACTTTTCCATAGTTACTTCTTGAATTAGTTCTATTAAAAAAAAATCCTTCATACTTCATTGTCACTTTTGTTACTGATTTAAATGAATCACTCTCATCTTTTCTTCTTAATATTTGACAAGACACAACTGTTTTCTTAAAAAACTTTTTGGTTCAAGCACTAAAATATCCTCCTTTTCAATAAAACTCTCTTAGTAGAAGAAGGGTAAAATACAGTGAAATAAGACAAATGAAACTGAATTAAACTATTAGCTGCACAATAAATGAATTTATGATAGATCAATTTATTTTTACAGGTAAGATTGTACTAATTACCTCAATGAATCTGAAGTAAATCCATCCCTAATGGAAAAATCTATTACCCTGGGAGTCATATAAATTATAAGTTTGTAAGTAAATATTGGATTTTGGATTTCAAAATGTAACAGATTTCATGAAATATGAATCCAAATTGCAATAAGTACAATACATTTATCAGTGTATTTTGAGATTGTAGACCAAATCACATTGTATTTTTAAGAATGATTTATTATTTTGCCTTGGTGATTATTATCATATCTTTTATCTCCACCTTTGCGAAATTTGAGACCTAGTTCCAATTGCAAAGGTGAATGGTTAATAACTTCACACCTCCTGCAATCTTTTAAGATCATTGCAGGCACTGTTATTCCACACCACATTGTGGAGAAACTCTCAGAGAGAGAATCTCTCAAATTCCTTTTATGTAACTGCATGAATAATGTTTCCATAAATATGTGTTGAGTGCATAATTTCTTATACTTCAGAATGTCAAATTACTTGGAAATAGAATCATTGCCGGCACAAATAATAGGATTGGGCCATGATAGGGTAGTCTGGGTGCTAGCCCTGCTGTGGTTGGTGTATTGGCTAGGGAAGCTACAAGAAGATGGAGAGATGGAACTCCAAGTGAAGGTGGAACAAGAGACTATGATGAACAGATGGACCAAAAAACACCAGTGATTGATGGACAACCTAAGAATCTGGGAAGAGGTGAGACAAGATTCTTCTCTGAACTTCTGGGAAACCATGGCCTGGTTGACACTTGTGGGCTTACGAGAGTTCTTTAAACTCTCCAACAAATTTCTATTGTTTGAAGCCACATAGCTCGCAGTACTTGGTACTTTATAAAAATAAGAACAAAAATGTGTTTTCCATGTTGATGCTGACCTGGTGTAACTGATGTATTACAGAACACATTTCTCAGTGTCCTTGCAAGTTAGACCCACTTCCCATGCTGGACAATGGCTGCCGTGGCCTGTGTTTGCCTTCCCTCACCTGCCACATGGATGAAAAGGCTGAAAATGTTCAATTAAAAAGCAAACAAGCTTTTGATAAAACAAAGAAGACAGTGATAATGGTGAGGAGAGAAAGACTGAGGAAATATCTGAGGTGTGAAAAAATACAAATATCCAGAGAGTACATGGAAAGGCTCACTGCCATTAATCTCAGTGGAAGTAACGGCCCTCCTCGAATTTGACATCTCTGCAACATTCCTGGCTCTCGCTGGAGCAGGCCTGGAGGCTCTTTCTGGAGTGACTTTACAGTTTCACCTTTAAGGCACCCTCTTTATTTTAAATAATTCAAAGCATTTACCTTTCAGTCTTTGTTTTTTCTTTTTTCCCCTTTGGAGAAAGCCAGCAGATTGTGGTATGAAATTTGGTGGATAACATGAGCTAGAGCACACCACAGTATTTTCACAAGCTTCCTTTTCTACAAAGGCACTCAGCTACAGTATTTCCTGCATTTTTTTTTTTTACAAAAGTGAAGGAGGGTTACCAAAATAAGTTCAAAAAGGGCTAAGAATGAGATGGATGAAAGGGACTAAGTGTGTCTTTTACTATAATAAATTATTTTTAAACAAACACTATATTTTGATCACTTCTTATACATTCTTCTCTTTTTAGAAAAGTTTTTGAATCTACTCTTAAAGGTCAAACTTAGTAATGCTTTAGATTAAAATACAGAGTGTAAAAAGGAGATGGATGTTTTTCTATGTTCTGTGGATTGAGTGAAGCAACCAGTCTGATGGTGCTTTGCCTTGAAACACAACACACACACACACACACACACACACACACACACACACACACACACACACACACCAAATTAATAGTTTACAAAATGAGGGCTGGTTTGATTTTTATAAAATGAAGGCTGTTTAAGACAGAAAAGGAGGGAAAATGTTACACGATATTTATTTCCTGATTTTCTCTTAAGGCCCAGTGATTGTCTATTACAATATTGACTTTATTTTACATAGAAAACACGTTTACATCACGCTTATAACTCCATCTTATTGGGCACTAAAATTTTTATCTGTTGATTTTTCACTCAATTTACCAGTTAAATTTTAAAATCTAGCAGCAGTTTAGTCCTGCTTACTTCCAGGATCAAAATTTCAAGAGGAAGTTTTTATTCAGAATCATAAATCAATATTTGCTTAACTTTAGTCTAAAAGGCCTAGTTAAAATTGTAACATAGGGCAAGGGGTTTAGCTCAGCAGGACAGTGCCAGCCTGTAAGTATGAGGCCCTGAGTTTGATTGGTGATACCAAAAAAAATAGATAAATGAAACAAAACAAAATAAAATAGAACCTTAGGAAACTTTGAAAGGGCTTTTGAAGAGTATATAGCTTAGAAGTGGGAGTTGTGCCGGGCGTGGTGGCGCATGCCTGTAATCCCAGCACTGAGGAGGCTGAGGCAGGAGGATTGTTGTGAGTTCGAGACCAGCCTGAGCTACAAAGTGAGCTTAAGGCCAGCCTGAACTACATAGTGAGACCCTGTCTCAAAAAGACAAAAAAAAAAAAAAAAAAAAAAAAGAAGCGGGAGTTGTAAGTTCAAAGTTCAGTTAATAACTTATTTAGTTTTGCAGGTTTTCAGCTGCTCCAAGTGTAGAATTGAAAAAAAAAAAAACATATAAAACATGTCGTGTAATAAATAAAATGAGGTATAACTTTTAAAATACCTGTGTATAGTGGTCACTTCATACCTGCTGATTTCTTGTGCAATTTTAGTGCCTTGCTTAGTATTATAAAATGACTTCTGTACAAAAAGAAAATGTATTTCAAGTGACATGAAGAGGGACTTTAATTATTATGCAAGTTTCATGACCCTGAATTCTGTGGAATTGTTCATTCAACTTTGAGTTTGCTATTACTGTTCATCGGTTCTTCATTTTATCAATGAATTTTCATTTTTCTCCTAGTAATTCTTAAGTATCAAATATGTTATCAAATGTGGTAGCAATGTTATGGGATTAATGCAGAATTTCTTTCAAAATCTTGTCCATGCATTCTTCAAAATGTCTTTATAGCAACTGTAGTAAGTGCTTTGGTCCAGGTCATCCATGTGTTCTTGATGTCTTCATGTACTGAATAAACGTCCCGCTGTGGAGGAGCCACAGCGGTGCATGTGCGTAGAGCTGGAAGCCTGCGCTTGCGGCAACTCTGGTGTACAGCTGGGGCCTGTCCTCGTTCCATGCTTCAAGCACCGCAATGCGTTCTCTGTATCAGGAAGAGGCTGACTAGTTTCTCTCCTCTCTCCAGGGCACTCACGTCTTCTCCCAGGTGCTCCTAGGAATATATATATATATATATATATATGAAAAAAAATGTATATATTGTCTTTCTGAGACAGGATCTTTCTATGAAATTCAGGCTGTCCTTGAGTTTACTTTGTAATCCAGACAAGTCTTGAGATTTTCAAAATATTATTTTCTCTTTCAATAATTTTTTTCCATATTCAGGGATTTTATGTTTCAGTTAAACAAAATAGGAAAGAAAAAAATTATCTGAAGAAATAATAAAATCAAATTTATCTGAAGAAATATCTAAATAAATATCATATAACAAATCAATATTTTAATAATTCAGTCCATTTGATTAAAATTTTATTTTAATAAATAATATTTTACCATGACAATTATTATTATTATTTTTGGAGGAACCAGGGGTTGAACTCAGGCCCTTGCACTTGCCAGGGAAGTGCTTCTTCTACTAAGCCATCTCCCTAGCTCTATGAAAATTATTGAACCGAGACATTTTCATTTCCAAACGAACTGTATTGATGCTATGTAAACTGAGACAATTTTGTGCTATTGACCAGTCCTTTTATTTTATTTATTTATTTTTGATGTATTTAGGACAGGGTCTAAAGGGTCTATAGGGTCTCATTACATAGATTGGACTCATAGAGAGCCCCCTGTTTCAGCCTCCCAGGTTCTGGGATTACAGGCGCAGGCCACCGCGCTCAGTCACAGTCCCTGTCTAAGCGCACCCCATGAGCGGGACCGGCACAGCACTCGAGGGATCGAACCCGAGCAGCTATGCTCTGCCTAAGCAAGCGCTTTAATCTGCTGAGTTATCTGGCTGGCCCTTTACTGTCTTCTTAAATACAATTAGATAGATATAAAAGATATTTTCACCATGATCCTGCTGTGTGATTCCACACTTGCATTAGTAATTCATTGTCAAGAATGAAGGTCATGGACTGTGTGGTTGAATTTGTTCATCCAGGTCGCAAAGTGAGAAATGAAGCCAGGTGCGTCAGCATGTACGTGCTCACACACATGCGTACTACTAGACCACACTTCTAAATGGATACCACAACCAATGCGTCTTATCTCTGAAGTGCAAAGTAGGATTACTGTGGGCCAAACGAGATAGCATTTTAGCATGATTGTTGGTTCAGATTTCACTTGTTTTCCACAATTTCAAGTGATTGAATACCATGTCTTGAACTTAATACCTTTAATTACTTATCTAATAAAAATGTTAATTGATACAGTTACAGAAATAAGTTTCTTGCCCATCCAGGTTTTCTTATTGTTATTTAAGATATAAATAACTAAATATGTCTTCACTGTCCTCATAATTATTAAGACAAAAGTCTATAAAAATGCTTGTCATTTTCTTTCAATCAGGCTTTAAACCATCTGGCAACTTAAAATTTAAGACAACATATCAAAAGGTACAACAAATTATAAAGGTGCAGGGCCAGCGGTATAGCTCAGCGGACTAAGCGCTTGCTTAGGTAAGCTCAGCGCCCAGGGTTCAATCCCTGCTTCCACTTGCCGCGCCGGCCCCGCCTTCGGGTGGGCTGAGCCGGTGAGTCCGGGCGTGGTGGCGCGCGCCTGTAATCCCAGCACTAGGGAAGCAGAAAGCAGGAGAATCACTATGAATGTGGGCTGCATAGTGAGACCCTGTGTACAAAAGAAAGAAAGAAAAAAAAAAAAACTTTTATAAAATTATAAAAGTGCTTGAGATTAACTTCCTATCACTTTTCTTTCCCATAAACACTGATAGATCTGGAACAATAAAGTGTTTCCTATTTCTACTCATAAAATCACGTAATGTCTTTTAAATACTTCTTCCATACTATTATGCTTCTGAGTATGTGCTGAATTATTCAATTAATCTTTCTCACTTCCTTTCTAACACACTGATTTTTTTTCTCTAGGTAGAAATGTTGACAATATATATTAAAAATTTATGAGTTGGTTAATAGCCTGCAGTCTAATGAAAAAAAATCTGCAAATGAAAGGTAAATTTCAAAAAAAAACAATAATATAAGCTTTCTAACATTTTAGTCTATAAAGTTCTGGATTTTATTCCAAGTAAAACAGTGTAAGAAAATGAAGAAAAATAATGAAAGAAATATTGAAGTGATAAAAGATAAAATGAGCATCTACATATAAGATTGGAGAGAACTGAGAAAATAACTCCAATCTAATTCAGTAAGTTGAGTTGAAAGAAATCATATGCAAAAATAAATTATATTTAAAAATGACTTCTTGGCCATCTTCTGCCTTGACTGCCCACGCTGTCATGCAGGCCGAGCTGTGCAGCTTCAGCGGGTGTAAGATCTACTCGGGACCTGGGAGGCGCTATGCCAAGACTGAAAGGAAGGTTTTCAAGTTTCTGAATGCAAAATGCAATAATCCTCGGCAAATAAACTGGACTGTAGTCTACAGGAGAAAGCACAAAAAGGGACAGTGGGAAGAAATTCAAAAGAAAAGAACACGACGAGCAGTCAAATTTCAGAGGGCCATCACTGGTGCATCTCTTGCTGACATAATGGCCGAGAGGAATCAGAAATTTGAAGTTAGAAAGGCCCAAAGAGAACAAGCTAGCAGGTCTGTCAAGGAGGCAAAGGAGGATAAGCAAACATCTAAAAAGACTGCCGTGGCTGCTGCTGAGGCTCCCACGAAGGCAGCACTTACGCAGAAGGTTGGAAGTCTGGAAAGTTGGTGCTCCCTGAGTTGGTGGAAAATGCTAAATTGGTGAATCAGATTTTCAAGCAAAGATCTGTAATTCTATTTTGTGCTGGGTTTTTACCGTGGAAATGCTGTGTCTATATGGTAAAGGTGAATATCTAATTAAGAATTTAAGACATAGACAAATTAAGCTCATTTCCTAGGAACAGAGTTGTGGCTCATTCTAGTGTGCATGCTAAGTATGCAGGAGGCTGGGGACTCTTCTCTCAGTGGCAAACTTAAAATTCTATTCCTCAGCATAATGCCTCCTAAGATCAATCTTTTGGTTGGCAAGATGATAAAAGGTGTAATAGACCTATAGTTGAATGCTGGCTTTATTCTGTTCATATATAGGTTTCTGGTTACATGGCTGCAAGATATGTTTGCACAGATTTAGTTCAACTTGATTAAATTAAGTCTTTCTATCATCTCTCTGCCCCTGGTATACTTGTCTAGTTTGGGTTTGCCTTGTATGAATTTGGTTGTCACTAATCTCTTAACTATTAGCTAAGTTGAAGACACTCAACTAGTATCTGTATCAGTCTTCTCTCACTCCCTGAATATGTTGTACTTACTCCCAGAGTAGTGTATTGAATGAATGGATTGACAAGTATGCCAAATCTAAAAATATGCTGTTCAAGAGATAAGGAACATTGTAATTTATGTAAAAACCATAACACTCTTGTGCTTCTAAAAAATGACTTCTTGAATATCAAATCAAAAGCATGTGAGAAAAAAAGAAAAATAAATTAAACATCATCAAATTCTGTGACTCAAACAAAAACAGTGAAATGGCAACCAATGTAATGACAGGAAATTTTTACATTGTGATAATAGATTAATAATTTGATTATATAAAAAATTCTATGAATTAACAGCAAAGAATCAATGTGCTCAAACATCAGAAGGAACCAGAACAAATATTTCCATATTTAGAAATGGCTAATAAGCACATGAAAAGACTTGTAACATTAAGCATTATTAATCATTAGGAAACTACAAATCAAAATCACATACTACAGCTCTAGCTGTCAAAGTGACTCAGAAAAGGAAGAAATAAAAATCTCCATTAGAAGTGATGGTAGGGCTGGGAGGATAACTTGGAGTTCTAAGTACCTGCCTGCCAAGTGTGTTCAATCCATGGTACCACATGCCTTGTCAGACTCAGAACTATTGGCATGCCGGACCGACAACTGAAACCAGGCTTGGTGGCACATGCCTGTAATCCCAGCGCTGGGGAGGCTGAGACAGGAAGACCACTACTAGTCCCAAGCTGAGTCCCTGTACCAAATAAACAAATTAAATAAATAAAGTATTTCTTTAAAAAAAAGTGATTGTAAAGATTTGGAGAAATTGTAAGTCATGGTCGTTTTTGTTGGGAATGCAAAATGCTACTATTAAGTTGAAAAATGGTACAGAGGTTCCTTAAAAAGAAGTAAGATAGAAGTACAGTGGTTCCTGGGTTCAAGAATTTTTCTCATTCCATGATTCTATGGAAGACAGCTGAAGCTGTGTTTGTCACCCAATCTGGAGTTTATGAAGAGAAGCATTCATGAACAGAGTTGCTGCTTGCCATGCCTGGCATTTCTACCTCTTGGCATATGGCCGAAGATTTAATATAAAGAACTCAAATATTTCATGTTAAGTGAAATGAACCAAAACACAAATGGTGTGTGATTCCACTTAGACATTTTACCTAGACTAATAAGATTCATGCGAACAGAAGCAGAGTAGAGATTACTGGGGCTAAGAAAAAGGGGGGGAATGAAGAGTGAGGGTTTAGTGTGCAGAGCTTCACCCGGAAATGATGACATAATTCTGGAAGTGGAAGGTGATTATAGTTGTACTCCAACGTGAAGTATTTCACATCATAGAGCTGGTCAAAAGGACAGTTTCTATAGATGCACATTTTATCAGCATGAAAGTAAAATAGTAAATTCTTAGTTTATCATCAATCATAATTTTAAAAAGATAATGCTAAAATAACAGAAATTCAAATTTAACAACAAGGATAAAAAAATTTAGAGCAAAAGCACCAAGATATTTGCTAGGCAAAAATAGAGCAGAGGCCCTTAACCCTAGGATTAAGTTACAACCAACCTTTGTAGGAAACAAACATAAGAGACATCTGCTATAATAATGTCGGTAAATGTAATGTCATGTATGCACCTTGTACGATACCAAAACATTATGAGAACAGTTTGCTATGTATTAATTTATCAAATCTGTCTTATTAAGGTATCTTAAAACTGTCTCATTGATATTTGTACTTCAATGAAATAAATAAATACATAAAAAACATAACTGAAGACAAAAATAGGTTACATATAAGTTTAAAAGAAATTAATTTAACTTTATCAATCATATAAAATTGATATTCTTCCCACAAAACACAATTCACCAAGCATTTCCTTAAGGAAAGAAATCTGTTCTTTTTTGTATTCATTTAGAGGTTTTAGTTCAAGTTCTAAGAATTCCATAAAATTTGCATCAGAATTTCTTTTTTTAGTTCACAATCAGAAAAATAGTAACAACACAATTATCTGATCACCTTCCCTACCTACTCTGCCATGTGCACAATTAGACAAATTTACCTTAGGCCACCAGAAAATAATTTCTAAATAAGAATGCTGTACAAGGCATGGAAAATACCCCATTTGCCCAGCTTCTGTGATTCTGCTGCTGCCTTATCTCTTCCACTCCAGGTCACATGACTTCCATGTAACATTTATTAAGTTATCCATAGAATTTTCTTTGGTTTTGGAAACACTTAGACCAATACAAAATGATACCTTCTTAAACTGTCCTCAAACTCCTTAGCCCAAATCCCAAAGCTCTGTTGTCATTCTATTTACGCAATGGTACCGACACATCCTGTGATTCTCAGTAGTGTATTAGCCCCAAAGCAAGAGGCAAGCAAACAAACTGCCCCTGGGTTTATACTGCTGTGTTCTTGGAAATCAAAGAATATGTCTGTTGTTCATAAACATTTGAATGTACAAATTCGTTCATCTTGTCCCTGTAACATCAAAATGTAATTTCCCAACATTAATTGGATGCATATATTAATGCCACTTTACAACTAGCCCGCATCTCTTTTAAAGTCTGTTGTACTTTGCTAAGAAGCAGTTCTGGGTTATTCTTTCCCTGATGACTGAGGTGATATTGGCTGCACAGATTTGTATAATGTTTGGAAGCCAAAGAAGCAGAATGCATTATTATAGACTGCCTCTGCTTTGATGACTGAAGATTGATAGAGTTGAGAAAGCACATAAGCACACTATAGAACTCCCTTGCTATGAAAACTTAGGTAGCTCAGTAAATATTAAATACTAGCTTAAAAAACTAGGAGAACCTAAACATTAATATCCTACTATAGAAATATTTATAAAGTTGCTAATGGTAGGTGCATTCAGATGGATTACTGGCAGGAGGGGTAAAACGGATATAGGCTATTGTATTTTTAAACCCTCTGAATCATTTTTATTTTATTAAATTTAATATTTCTTATAAATACAAGTATTAAGAAGCCAAGAAAAGTAAACAAGGCCAGCAATGCCTGACCCTGTTACTATAATTCCAATTACTGATACCTGCTCAACAATAACTTCTGGAAATTATGTTCAAGATACTTTATAGTTTCATAATTAATGATACCTGTTCCTCCCATAGAAAATGTCAGTGCTATCATATCACTTTCTTAATGTACAATCTAATGTTTCACTTTGGCATTAACATGCACATACATTTGAATGTGACAGAAGTCTAGATGACAAATTTCTTCATTATTTTAAATTCCCCACTCTTAACATTTGTTAAGTGCTTCTCTCTGTTCATCTTAACTGCTTAGACCAACAAATAAAAACAAAAACAACCAAATTCTTTATTTCTTTGCTGTGCTTCCTTGAAAACTTAAGCCACCAATTACTATTTTAACATGATTCCTCCAGTAATGGAAAAGGAAAAATGCCTTCTCTTAGGCAATATAACTTTGAGACTGTTGGCATTTGGAGTTAATGGATACAACCACAGTGCATTCTTCACAGTACACATTCAAGTTTTTTCTGCAAAATTTCCCTCTCACTGGGTGTAACACAACTTGAGATGTGTTTTACTGTTCATCTTCCCATCCCTGGGGCAAAAATGCCCCAAACTCACAACTTAGATATGAAGTTTTATTTTGTCTCACAGTTTCAGTAGGTTCATTCCATGACCAACTGACTCTGTTGCAGAAAGGGCACAAGGAAGGGTCCAGAGGAAGAAAGCTGTTTACCTCAACGTAGCCAGAAAGAGGGAGTGTTCAGGGTAGCCAGGGAAGGAATATGCTCTTGATATGACATCCCCAGATACCCAACTCTGACCAGACTCCACCTAAGAGCACACTTAGTTTCTGTATTCACTGATAGAAGAATCGACCGATATCAGTGTAGCATCCCCATGACCCAATCACCACAGGAGGATCTGAGGAGAATTGTCACTATAAACAACAGTTCCTCAAGTTTGATCATGAAATTCTGTTATTTCATTTTCTGAAAAATACAAATCAAAGTCAGAGCTGGCCAAATAGCTCAGCAGATTGAAGTGCCTGAAAGCAAGCACAGAAGCCAAGATTTGATTCCTGGGCCTGCCGTGCCAGCCCTGCCCCCAGAGCACACTGAGATCGCAGTTGAGACTGAGGGTGTTGGCACAGGCCTGTAATCCCAGCTGCTGGGAGGCTGTAAACAGGTGAATCAGTATGATCCTCCATTTTCAGTCTCCAAAGTGGTGGAATTACATGTGTGTGCCACCACCTTGGCCTCTGTCACCAGCTCAGCACATATGGGGTGGAGCCAATGTGACATGTGGTGTCAGGGATCGAACTGCCCTTATCCTTGCTTAAGCAGATAATTAGTCCACTGAGCTACCTTGCCAGCCCTCACACTGTATTCTAAAACTTCATAACCCAGAATACTTTTTATATAGTATGCATTCTATGCATTGATAACCATAATTCATGTATTTCCCTCCTATTCTATGTCTAAAGTTAGGCATCTCATCACCTGAAGGAAGTAAACCTATTCAGTTGATTACATTGGGATACACTGCTAGGGATTTTTGTATTTTTTGATGAACATTGGTTGACTTTCTGCAAATGATGAAATATTCTGATAAATCTCATTTATTTGATGAAACAAAACTATGGCTCAATATCAAAATATCCAAATAAAACTTCATATTGTTTTGATTTTCTAACCAGATATAGACTGTTCAAGAAGCACACTAATCAGTTAAAGAGGTTTCAGAATCACAAGAATTTTAAGCCCTCTTTTTCTAATTATATACATTTTCCCTCTAGTGAAAACTGAACTGTCATTTAAAGAAGGTTCTTTGGCTTAGCACAATTTTATCAAGCAAACTGAAAATAATACATTGTTCGATCTTTTCCACACTGTCCAAAAATTATCATGTGTTTGTACCAAAAGGTTCAAACTGCATTTGAGGTTTCCCTAAGATTCTGTGATATTATCATTCAAGTACTTAATCATCATTTAGTTCACCAAAAAAGAATAGACTGATCAGGGCTGGCGAGATGCTCAACAGACTAAGTACCTGCTTAGGCAAGCAAAGGGACCAGGGTTCAATCCCTGCATGCCACGCCAGCCCACCAAGGGTGTGCTGAACTGGCCACCGAGACTGGGCATGGTGGCATGACCTGTAAACCCAGCTGGGGAAGCTAAAAACATGAGTCTGGGCTGTTTAGTGAGACCCTGTACCAAATACATTTTAAACAAGAGGGGGTGGGGAGATAACTCAGTTGAATAAGTGCTTCCCTAGCAAGCGTAAGGGCCTGAGTTCAATCCCCAGTTCCAGGAAAAAAAAAAAGAAAGAAAGAATGGACTGATATTTGCTCAGAGTTTTAGTTAATATAAATACTTTTCATATTGCTCTAATGTGAAATACTCTTTATCAGTGTTGCTATCAATTGATAATCACATTTTTCCTATCAAAAGTTAATATGCAGAAATAAACGTCATACAGTCTCAGCTTGGATTTCTAGCCTGTTAAATAATTATGCAATAAACATTTTATAAATCATTTATCACCCTATGTACTACCTTCTTAAATAAATTTTCGCTATATATTAAACATTGTATATCATTTTCTTTTCTTCAAGAAGATTTAAGTTGTATGATAGCAAAATTTATGGATCTTCTTTAGTTCCTAAATTGCATAATAATGCTTAGAGTAAAACTGTGTTCAGCATTAATTTGGTAAATGCAGAGAACACCTGAAATATGTTTTTTGAAGTACAGAGCCAAAACCTGAATGACGAAAACAGCTTATGAAATAGCTAAAAAGCACTGATTAAATTTTCTTTCTCAATAAATATTAATTCAATATACGGAACGTTACAATACTTTGTGTGTTATCTGGACAAAGGACTTACAATTTCTTTTAATGATATTAGGTTTCCAGGACTTTAAAAATAATTTCTTTAAATTACTTATTGTTTTGTAGAATTTTATTACAAGTTACAGAATCACAATTATAAAGAGCATTTGCTCAGTTATTTCATAAAGTCTTCCAATGCACGAGATGAAAGGTTGAAGTACAAATTTTGTGTAGTACAAATTATAAGATCTTATAAACATACCAGAATTTCTACTCCTTATGAAAATTTATAGAAATAAAAATCAACATAATTATCTCTATTTTTAATTTCAGAAGTATTTTCAATCTGAAAAGGATTTCCTTTAATTACACACAACTGGGTAAAGTAAAATGTTTATACTTTAGTTTAATGAAATAGTTAAGTTAGATTTAGGATTCAGTGCTCAAATTACTTTTCAACAACCGTGTTTCTATTGAATTTCATGCTCGTCAGGCAGGTACTGATATCCCTGAGTTGTCACCAAGCGAAATTTTTTTTTTTTAATAAGTTTCATTATACAATTTGGGACTCATAGTGATCCTCTTGCCTCAGCCTCCCCCGCAGTGAAATTATAGGCATGCACCAACATACCTGGTTTCGGGACCAGCATGGCACATGGGGATCAAACTGGGGACCTTGTTCTTGCCAGGCAGGCACTTAGACCACCAAGCTATCTCTCCAGCCCCAGTCACAATGCTTGATACAAAATTTGAACCATCCCAAAATTTCAAGATGGCAATATTAATTAAAATTTTCCTTGATGAATTTGTAGAAAGAGAAGGAGATAAAAGAAGGAAGTTTTGTTATATTTCAGCTGAGAGTACAAAATTTTTAGAACCTCCTAAAGTGACTAATAAATGTGCTTTATTATTTTACATTCTTTCTTAGAGAAAAATTTAAAAAATGTACAAATAGCTATTTCAGGATGACAAAATTTTTAGAAAAGATTAGATTCATTATTCCTTATTATGTATAATTTCTGGGTCCTGCCAGTTAGCACAGTTGTTTAATCTCCTGCTTATGTAGGTGCGGGATACCACAATTAGATCCCCAGCTCTACATGCTCACGAAACCTGCCCTTAAGGCAGCCTGAGCCAGCCAAACAGAAAAAGTCCTACATGTTATATCCACAGTACAACATTGAATAATTTGAAAACTCTTGTGTGAGGGCCAGGGGTGTAGCTGAGCGGTAGTGGTTATGTAAGGGACCTAGGTTGAATTTCTTTCACTTTAAAAATCTCACCTGTGATATGCTTATAATTTTTCTTTGTGTATAAAATTGATATTAAACCTAATTCATATTTTATTTTTGAACATTTTCTGATGAATTTTTAAATAGCATCATTTACAAAACTACTTTGAAGGTCACTAAGCTGTAAAATTTTCCATTTAACATGGGAATTGAAGTTATTACACAGTGAGTTTTGAACAAAATTAAAAAGAAGGTTATGCTTCAAACAAACTTCTGTGGAAATTTCAGATTTAACAAATAATCAGACTATATTTCCATTTTTAGTTAGTGTAAATCAATCTTAAAATGCTTGACAGATTAGAAAAAAACTATTGAAATAATAATTGTGTACATCAGGTTCATGGTATAAAAATCTATATTAATTGATAGGAAAAACTGCATTTGCTTTTTCATTTTAGATAATACCCTGAAATGATAAATAATGATACACTAGAAATTGGACTGTATAAAGGCTTTATATGTAAGAATGTGCTACTCTCTTAGAAAATTCTGTCTAGTACATGGATTTCACTTCATACTGATTTGGCACAGCCCCTACCAAATCCCTCGTAAACTGCATTAAACTTCAGAGTACATTTATTTTCATGGCTTAACAGTCTGAACAGTCTGCTCCTGGTGATAGATATGGACGATCTTCATTCAAGTAATTAAACAAATGAAAACTTCCTTCTGTGTCATTAATTGATCTTCCCCACTAACATAAAACTAAAATTAATCTTTTTGATTAAATGATTGGATGCCTAAGTAGTCTAAATAGCTACTATAAAGACAGTCATTGCTATAATGACAATCATAGTTTCTGCTACTTTACAAACATATTTTCGTAAGTAGTAAGATGTATACCATTAACTAAAATCTAAGAGGATAATTTATTCTGAAATCTTATCAGGGACTGACCAATAAAAATAGACAAAAAACAACTCCATCCTGGAAAAAAAATCACTGGTAAGGCATAAACATTTCTAAAACAGAGAATAGTATCTCTTATGAAATATTTGCTTTCTTAATACATGAAACCATTACAGATACAGATGATTTTATGTGTATGTGTGTGTGTGTAAGACAGTTATTCTTGGTTAAATCCTTCTGATTACCTCTAATTTCCAACTACAGTCCCTGCTATGAGGTTTGATACCACTTAAGACTACTTTTTATTTCTCTATGTTGTTTCTAATGTCTTTTTCAAAGGTTCTTAATTGTTAAGTAAGCTATCATTTACCAGGCTCTGAAAACAACAATACAGTTAGTCACTTAACGTTTTTTTTTTTTTTTTTTTTTGCGAGTCACTTTTTTTTTTTTAATGAAGTTCAGCATGACATCCATAGATCTCCTGAGTGTGGTGCATGTTGATGTGTCCATGACTGTGGGAGTGAACACATGTGTGCTTTGATGCATGTGCATGATGGGCTATCAGCTTTTTCGGCTCATTTTCTCAAACATCACCCATCAGTCTCCCACTGGAAGCAATAGCATCCCTGGTAGCAACACGGAGGCAGCCCACCACAGCTCTGTGTCTCCCACTGTAGTTCAGATAGCCCATTTTAGCTAATTTTCACAGTTACTTTCTAAGCGAATGGTTATTGTCTATTTTTTTTTTTTTCTAGTTAGTACTTCTCTTCCAAAATAATTATTGCATTGTCACTATGTACTAGGCCCCATACTAAGCACTAGGTTACAAAACTGATGAACACTCAAACATTCAAACCTACTTTCTGCTCTACACATTGCAGTTAGAAGTCACATGCAGTTAAAGAAATCAAGATCAATAACACAGTCAATATTTTAGAGTAATTAGGGGAGTATGACAATGTAAAAGAGGCAAGGGAGGATACTGTTTTGATCCTACATAGAGTAGTTTGGTTTCAGTTCAAAGACAAGGTGATGTTGAAAAAGATAGTTTTTTAGGGCAAAGGAAGCACCAGTGGAAAACAATGACATAGTTCCTATGCAATATTTGAAGACCACTTTGGAAGCTCACCTGTCTACAATGGCTTGAACAAAGGGGAGATTAGAAACACAGGACATGGGTGACAGAAGAAGTGATGGCTTTGTGACCTCCCTGTACATCCTTTTTTTTTTTTTTTTTTTTTTTTTTTTTTTTTGAGGAGCCAGGGATTGAAGTCAGGCTCTTGCACTTGCCAGGGAAGCGCTTATTCCACTGAGCCATCTCCCGGACCCCCTGTACATCTTTGAGTAGAAGACCTCACCTGAAATACTTCTATGTGATCCTCATGGTAACTGTATGATACACTTTATATTAGAGTGCGCATTAATCTGTTTTCTATTTCCAGTAATACAATATCACAGACTATGAGAAGACATGTAATTTTGCCATAGTTCAGCAGGTGAAGAGTCCGGGATACATATATTTGTGGCCTTCTTTCTGAATGGCATTAGATAACAAGATACAAGCCAAACTGTATGGCTGCATGACTCTTCTGGTCACTTTTTGTCTTCATACAAAGACACCATAATAATAGGCTCTCCGTCTTACTGAGTCCTAATTGCCTTGCAAAGGCTTCACCTCTAAATGTCATAGCAGGTGAAGTTTTTACTTTGGTAATAACACACCATAGGGAAGAAATCCCACACAAGAAAGTTTGGGGCACTCAAAAAATCCAGTCATGCCATGAGCCAAATATGAAGGCAAAGAGATCAGTGATGCTGATTAGTGAAATAATTCAGAACAAATTATATGGTAGCTTAATGAGAAGATACAGCAAATTTATTCGGTCCATTTACATCCAGGTTGGCCTTACTTGTACTAGACATCTGTTTCAAATGTACTTCAATGAGCTCCACTGTGACCCATTATCTTTTGCCTTGTGAGTTTAAGTTTCTTTTCTGAAACTGAAAGATATCAAAGATAGTGTCTTGAGACCAAGTACCCTGAACGAAATAACTGACTTTAGGTGTTTTTTTTTCCAAAATTCAGACACTGACCATAAAAGCCTGAATGGTGTTATGCCTTAAACTTCTCTTTGTGTTAGACTCATCAGTGCCTGGACATCCCTGTGTAGAATAAAGAGAGTGGGCATTTTTACAATGGAGACATAAATAAAGGGAAAATAAACAAAGTAATGCCTTACTATGAAAGAAACAAATCAACAAAGTTTCCAATAGCTAATTTTTTAAATTGATTTTTTAAGCACATGGAAGTAGTTTTCTCAGAAACAGCAGAAACTCAGTGGATTTTTGGTATTTTTTATGGAGCATTAATACATGAAAATAATTTCTTTAATTTATACATTAATTAACTTTGATACAGAAGATAACACTTCTATAATCCAAGCCCAAATCCTGCTGTCAGTAATTTTAGATGAGATCATTCTTAAAAGAATTTGAAAGCTGTTGCAACTACTGAGGAAACCATGGGAAAACACAGAGAATTAAACTTCAGTGAAATTGTTTAAACTGGACAAAAAATATATTCATAAATTTTATTTTAGTTGATTTCAGATTATAAATTTATATAAATATCATATATAACAAAATATTTCTACAAAAATTTAAATATATTTTATTGCTGTTCATCTTTTGAAAAATGTTGGTGAATAATAATTCCTAGCTGATTCTTCAGAAGTATTACACTTGTAATTGTCTTCCATACAATGACATAATTGCTTATTTACTGAGAGCACGAAATTCAAATGCAAAGGAAAATGATACCTGCGTGCTTGCCTAGTGCAGATGTTATTCTAGCCTTGTGATTTCTGCCTCTGGATAGCAAAAAAAAGTGGCACTATTTTTAACCTATGTCTGTGACTGGTTAAGCACCTGAAGGAGAGGTGTTAGGATACAGTGCCTCATATAAAATAAAATGGTGTATAAATATGACAAGGACACTATTCTAGAAAATACTTTTGGAGGATATTGACAAATACATGCTTATATAGTATTCAGACTCTTATCACTAAGCATTCTTCTTCACTAGTGTGTTTAAGGATTTCAGATTGGTAATGAAAGGAATAGCTTCACTTTTGATAGAAGTGACTTTAAAATCACAGAGTAATAAAAACACTTATATGATGATTAATTAGGTTCAATTTTTCTAGTTATATAAGTTTCTGTTTTGGTACCAGGAATTGAACTCAGGACCTTGTATTTGCCAGGCAACTGCGATGCCACTGAGCCATATCCCTAGCCCTATATAAACTTTTCAATGGAAACTTATAAGCACATGGTATCTATTAATGAATTTGAAGGATCCCCTCCATGCATCACCAATCAACATGCACAAGATTTGTCTCCATGCACTGCCCTGTACTTATTGTGTTAATTTGCCTTTCATAGATAATTTATTGCACATATCACTGACTTCTTGTTACTCCTTCATTATTGATGACTACTCACTTTGCCTCTCTATTCACAATCTGGCTTCACTTAAGCAAGTCTATATTGATATTTTTTAATCACTAAATTCATTAGATTCTCTTTACTTCAAGCTCATAAATATTTTTATCTTGATTTTCCTAAAATTCTTACTTGTGAAATCTCTGTGAGGAATATCCTTCTCTCACCTTCACATCCATGCCATGGGTCTCAAGTGAAGTCCAAATTAGATTTCTAATTCCTCTGAGAAAAAAGAAGGAAAGATACAAAAGGAGAAATGACATGACCTAAGATAGCTTATGTCCCTGCAACATTTCATTTTTTTCTTTTCCTTTTTTTTTGGCCGAACTGCGTATTGAACTCATGCCCTTCCACTTGCCAGGGAAGAGCTTATTCCACTGAGACATCTCCCCGGCCCCCTCCTTGCACCATTTCTCCATGAAAAAAATTCAATTATTATGTGTAGTAAAAATGTACAAATAAACAAAATCTAGGCTCATAAAAATATTTTAAAATCAAAATTTCAATAAATAGAATTCCATTGCTCTGTCTTTAAACTGCCTTACGAGATCTGTAAATTGTGCCACTACTTAGCAAGCCACTTTTTCTAATAGTAATTGTGTTTGTTCTCATAAATGATCGTTACTCAAAAATTTGAATTACACTGAATAAAACTTCCTTAAAATCACAGTCAGTCCACAAAGATAGTTGTCTTTTCCATTGACAATGGGATGAACCCATTCCATAAAGCTTTAACAATTTTAAATAGTTGCTAATACTTGTATCCATCTCTTCATTTCTTTTGCCATTTTTTTCTTTAAAAAAAAGAAACAAAATTTCATAATAAAATAGTAAGTCTGAGTCACTACTTGCAAGATAATGATTCAGTATGCTTTATTCTAACTCAATGTTTTTTTTTTTCCTGAAAACTATTTCTGTGGGACTGTTGTTTTGAACCTTTACTTTATTAATCATCTATGATATTCTAATTATTAGAATAATTCTCATGTAGAATTTTTGCTATAACATGGCAGTTTTATTTCTAAAAGATCCATATTACTGCCATCATTATATAAATTTGTCTTTATATTTTATAGAAAAATATGCTAAGGAGTGTGTATGTAATTTCTAACTAGTAACTCCTAAAGAGTTTGAATGATATTTTTCTTGTATATGTAACTATTTTGATGAGATCATTAAATTTTAGCAGCATATGTACACTCTAGGGAGACAATTATTTTGATAGAATGAGTATATTAATAAGATATTTAAGATGTGTCCTTGGAGGTCATTAGATCCCCAAAGATTATGCTTTAGAAAACTTGTGCTGTTCTACTAATTATCAAGTATCTACTTGCAAAATATTCCAGGATCTTACAGAGAGTGAAAATCAAATTGTTCAATGTAATGCAGAAAAGAAAATAGGTCTATACATGGATAAAGAAGGAAAAGATGAATTGTGTTATAGGGAATAACAATTTTAAAGGCAAAAAAGATACATTAATTGGAAATACCATGAATATATTTTTAATTAAAACGTGTATTGATTTCTTCCCAGTCACTATATTTTCCATCTTTCCAAACAAATTTTTGCTACCATAAAAATACTTTTCTCTATTTTATCTTATGATATCCAGTTAACTCTACACATACTTTTAAGATGCAAGAGAAACAGGTGTCATAAAAATTCAGTCAAATTTAATCACAAATATAGTTTTTTCCACCCTAAGTCTGCAATCTATGATCCTATAGTTTCTTACTTGCACAGTTGAATAAATTTTGTATTTTATTATAAAATTATAAAAATATAGAGATTGTAACTTTGTTCTTGGTCATTAATCTTAAAACTTCCCAACTTATTCTATCTTTACTAAATCTAAAATAGACATTTACATACTGTGTACTGACAATTAAAAAATTAAATCTGACAAAAATATATTTTGACCTTTCAATTCATCCTCTATACTCATTCTGTTACATTACCTCATTTTTTGGGAAACAAACCATAACATAATTCAGAAAATTGCAAGCCCTTGGAACCATCTTGTGGATAAATCTGCTAAATACACTGAGAAATTCCCAATAAATCTTTGATCTTAGTGAGAAATAAAGTAGCCTGAGGTCAACTGCTGTTTACTTAGTTTTTGTGAATTGTTACAAATGTTAACATACAAGTATAAATTATTAGGGAAGTGTAGTAAATATATTTTCTGTAGTTATGTCTTGTCTTTCTACTAAGTATAACACATTTAATTTTTTCATAGATTAACTTTGTCACAAATGACTATTCTATTGTTTTTAAGTATAACAGTTTTCCTATAAAAACCCTTAAAATTGTTCTAATAGTTTTTGTTATTCCATTACAAATTACTAAATTTGTAAACCCTATATTCTGAAAAATGCGTTTTCAAATTCAAAATCTGGTATTCTCAGTTAAAGACTGCAAATCAAATGAAATCATCACTAACACAGATTTTTGCTTTATTCATAGCAATATCTAAATATATCTTGTGACTATGGATTCATCAGAGCATGGTACGTTATTGGGTAACAATACTTATTTTTAATATTTTTAACTAAAGGAGATTATGTTTTATAACATTGCATTTTAAATGTATAGCATTCTTCTCCTCACTTTTCCTATATCTCCTTAATAACTGAATATTATAATTCTGTTTTAATACATGGAAAAATCATAAAGTAAATACTTTTATTTTTCAGAAAATGAATAAAATATATTGATGTGCTGAAGAGTAATTATATTTCTTCATCTTTTGGAAAGGTTCTTACTTGTGACCCTAAATCTAAGTGAGTTATAGTTTTTCTTTTAATAGCATGGAGAACAGATACTAGCTGTAATAACCCTAGGTGAATTTCAACGTTCAGCCCTCTCTAAAGTTACAAGTTAACATCCAAAGCTTTTAGCAGTCTTCTACATTTTTCAAACCGCATTTCTAGTGCATCCATCCTACTGATTTATTCATAGTAAATATTACCATCTTTGTGAAAAAGAAGGCTATGTACATGCATCCTAAACACTAGTGACCTTTTCATATGTACATTGGCTGAGTAGTAATTAATTGCATATGTATTTACATGTGTATTTGATATAATGTTTCACTACCACCTTAGACTCATAGTGATCCTCCTATTATCAGACTCCTTCCTCAGTTCTGGGATGTAATGAAGTGCCTCACCCACCACCCTTATTTAGCTATTCACCCATTTCTTTTTCTGTTGAGTTCTGTGTCTGGATGCTTTATTCCCTGTCCCACCTTGTAATGAGCTCAAATAGTTCTTAACAACTTAAGGTTAATAAGGCAGAAAGGGCTTGTAAAAGTTTTTAATTTTCCTAATGAGTAAAGAAATTATGATTTTGTATCCTGTTTTAAAAAATGAAAATCTTTTTTCAACTTTAACAAAGATACTATTATCTAAAACTTACTGATATCGGTAAAAATCAAGAATTTAAGTAATGTAATCTAAGCGGTTGACCTTTAGAATTTATTGATTCTCTTGATCAATACTGATAAATCAAGCAGAGAATTTTAGATAAAATTATTTCCCTATGAAAGTCAGATACAGCAAGTGAATACACAAAGCCATGTTTTCCCTGCTTTGTGTCTCATATGTGTTGTGAAGAGATTTTAAGTAAAAGTATAAAATTTCTGCCATATATATAGCATATGAGATAAACATTTAATATGAAAAGCTAGCACATCTTTTAATTTAAAATGAAAATGGGAACACTGTTCAGTGAGAAACATAAAGACATAATTAAAAGAAAAATATATTTTTTTAAAGGGGAAGACATCAAGAAAATAATAAGAAAAATGAACATGAGGAAAAGTAGAGAAAGCAATTTAACAAATAAGGTATTCTAGAAAACAATATATAGACTTATTTAAAAAGTATTTTTAGTGTAGGTCTATAGGGTCTCACTGCACAAATCAGACCCACGATGATCCTCTTGTTTTCAGCCACCCAAGTGCTGGGATTGCAGGCGTGTGTCACGTGCTGAGTTTTAATTGTCTCAGTGTGCCCAGGGCCAGGGCTGGCATGGCACACCAGGAATCAAAACGTGGTCCCTGAGCCTACCTAAATAGGTGTTTTAATCCCCTGAATGATCTGGCCAGACTTATAATTTAATAAATGGAGAATTTTATTAAAATGGTGAAGTCATATAAAAGAAATAATTAAAAGGGACTCAAAGTTAGGATAAAGTATCTTTCACAATTTTTTAACAATTAGTTCAAGATATAATTCTGGTTTTAATTTACTGCATTGAAACAACTCAAGGTTCGGTGTTAACATTCCTTTAAGGTGACCAACAGGAATGATAACATTGACTTTTTTTTTTTTTAAATGATCATATATTTTTAAAATGTATCATTACAACGAGGACAAATTTCTTAGTACATCTAGTCAATGATTCTAACCTATACAATTGCTGGTGTTGGAAGACTTCTTTCAATATTTTCCCAAAAATATCATGCCTAGACCTTTCAGAATAGTATCTATCATGCTCATTTGGCAACAATATGCAGAATAGGATCTAGCAAATAGATGTGTACAGTACTGAAATTGATTCTATTGAAATTTCTAATTTCACCCTTCACCTTTTCAGTCTTTGTTCTCTATAAATGGAGAGTAATGCTTCCCCTTTGCTGTTTAGTATATCCATGCTTTCTATTGCAATTCTCAAAGAAGTAGCTTCTTAAGAAAAATAATCGTATTTTCTTAAGTAGAAGAGAAATGTTTTTCATATATTCTGATTTATGTATTCCATAGAAGACAAAGTGTGTCTGCATATTGAAATTGATATTAAACCTAAATTATTTTTATGCGGTGATAAACAGGGTAATAACAGTGATCATGGCCCTATGACACCAGAACATTTGTGATGTGTTTACTTGAACTTCTGAAGAACCCTGTTCCTGCACTATTTTAATTGTAAACATCTAGATTGTTACCACAGATATTTTACTAGTATACTGTTCATTTCCAGAATAAATCATTGCATACATAAGTGTTTTCTTTATAAGAATGTTAGACTGTGAAACAATGTTTAGCAGAATCATGATTTATTTAATCTTTGCTTAGTTAAAAATATGTACTTACTTTTAATAATATAATAATTGAAAAAGGTAAGAAAAATAATGTGGACATAAATTATGGAAAACATTTTCCACTGGAATCTTTCCATGTGAAGTGAAGAACCATCTTGCAAAAAAGTGATTGTTTAATGAGTTAAGATTTTAAAACTCACTGAGTGGGCTTCAGAAGAAAGAAATAAAATGAGAATTTATCACTGTTTACAACATGGAGATTATGATATGGTTTAGTTTTATCCTTATGCAAAATGCTTATTTATAAATATCACAGACGATAACACCATTTTGAACTCTGAATATGGAGAAGTTAATATTTACCAGGCCTTAAAAGCTTTTGAAAATACATTCATTCAACTTTGGAGGCACTTCTGCAGAATATATTCTAAGTTGATTTCATTTTTCTCAGGTTTATATTCACTCACCTCAATCAAAATGGTACTGGAAAATTCACACTTATCAGAAGTGACTTACGTCCTCCTTTCTATTTTCCTATCCCCTCAGCCTACTCTCTACCCTCAGGCCAAAAAGCACTCACATCGCTGCTGAAAGCCCATTTTCCACTTATTTTTCATTCATATTTGTCCTGATTTCTGTATGCCTGATTTCTGAATGCCAGAGTTGTTCTTGTAACTTCTGATTAGATCAAACAAGTAAACAAAAACAACTTATTACCCAGTTCCTGTTCAAATTCCAACTATACCTCCTTTTAAATAACCAATGTTAAGGCTGAATATGTTCTAGTAATTATCTTATTTTAGTTTGATGCTTTTGCCTTTCCTTCCTTATTCCCCCAAATTTCTTTCTTACAATCATCAAGAAATCAGAGATTCATAACTCTAGGTTACTGTCAGATCTATATGAATGCTGACTCCTTTGAGGTAGGCTCCAGTTCTTGCTGTCCTCGATTAAATATTAGAGTTATGTTTTAGTTCTCTATTATATTTGTTTGCTTTTTTCTTGTTTTTTTTTTTTTTTTGTTGTTGTTTTTTGCTTTTTGTCAGAAGCAGGGTTTGAGTTTGGGCCCTTTCACTTGCCAGGAAAGCTTATTCTACTGAGCCATGTGCTGGCCCCTTAATTTCTTTGTTTTTGAATAAATACCCTGCATAGATTCCCACTTGTCCTCTTGCTGTTTACATGCAGATATCTTGCACTGTTTTAATACACTTCCTCTTTATGTATTATAAGTAGTTTGCTCTGCCTCTGTTTTCTATCACGATATCCTGGTCTTTTCAGAAACCCAAAACAAGGGTGTCACCTGCTTTTGGACTAGAAGCTGCAGAACCATAAGCCTAAACAAACTATTCTCTAAAAGTTAATATCTTCAAGGACTTTTTATGCTGATAGAAATCTGTTTCATACTATGACATGACTACTGTCTCCACAATGTAACCCAGAAATATGACATAGTGCCTTCAAAACAGGAAGAAGAACATGGACTAACAGGTTCAAAGTACACGATGTCATTAGTCACAGCCCAGCCAGGAGCATGGTCTGCATTATGTCTTTTTTTTCAAAGATGATTAATAAGATATTTTCAATAATTAATATGTTTTACATTGTTATCTTCTTAGTGGTTATCCATAGTAAAAGAACCAGACAGTATATCCTGTCCAAACACTATTACTCTTCTCATAGAATCAAGTGAAAGTAACTGTATATTTATCCTAACTATTCTATATATACAAACACAAAATGGTTCTTCCTTTGTATCCCCTTATTTGTTTGGTCCTGTCAGAGATGGGTATTCTATTGGCATTTGAATACTATAGGTGCTTGAATTGAGCAAAACACTCCAACACAGTCCAGTGGTCCACAATAGTAGTGAGTTATCCACAGAAGTGGTTTACTAGAGACTTTTACAGTTCAGCTTATCAATATGGCTTTACTTTATATACCTCATTTTTATACTTCTCTGCTGGATGGTGAAGACTGAGATAAAGCAATGCTATATAACAAAAGAATGTAACTTTTGTATCTACTAAGGTCAGTCAAGTAATCTCAGGATTTATCCTGTAACCCTGTATCTCACATTGTAGATCCTTTGTCAGTGTCAGCCATATGGATGAGTCACGGCCATTGATTGACCAATTTGCTCTCTGAGGAAACCTGAGAGAAAGTTTGGCTTTCATGTGACTCTCCTTAGGAACACTATACATCATTGATTGCATTTCTTTGAGGCTCCATCAACTCCTTGATCAGATAATTTGAGGCACAATTGAGTTGCATGATGTTACAATACTTGTTCTCCTATGTTCTGAGTCTTTACTGACCTTGAATGGCTAGGACCAAAATGTTGGCTGACCTTGCAGCTCTTCTTTTAATCCAATTTTTGAACTGCAAACTTAGGTTGTTAATCTTCCAGAAGATAAGCTGATTATCACCCTGCAACATATGCAGTTTGGTTTACCCTCATTGTCTGTCCAAATATCAAACATCTTAGGCATAACATGAAACAGGTATTTTCCCATCAAGTATTGATGTATTGAACTTCAAGTCCTTATAGAATATGAGAAAAAATAGGAGTAGACACATTTTTTACACAGAAATTTAGAAATTTAACCATATACAGCATTGTGGCATGATTGTCCTGTGATATTTTTTTTCTTGTGTCTTATTTTTCTCTTTTATTATCCATGTATGCATGATTTCATAAAACTTCACTAGCTCCCAAATTTTATCAGAGAGAAGCAGATGGATTTTCTAGGAGGGGTGAATTCCAGAGAAGGATTAAGTCTGGGTCTTAGCTGAAAATAATCTAAGGTAATGAAACCCAACTCTTTGTGTTGGATATAGATATTTATTGAAAAATAAAGCAAACATTCAATTTGTTTCAGACAGAAACTATTTAGTTTCCAAAGTTGTTCACCTCACAGATGTCTTTGAGAAGTAGTGTAGAAGAAGAAAAGAATCCATTTCTAGCATACAAGAAATGCTGATAATAGAGGCCACAGAGAATCATTCCGCAGCAATGAATTTATTTTTGTCCTTCAACAAAAGGAAAAAGAGAACATTTTCTTTAAATTCACATTGTTGCAATCTCCACCTTAGTACTTAAATGTGGTGTTATTTACAATTCTGTTTTTCCAAATATCAATATCTTTAGGTTTTCCAAATAGATAATATTTCATTCACAAAGTTGAAATGATGTGAGTTAAAATTCAAGATGAAAAATTATAATTATTGCACTATTAAAATAATTAAATTACTTTCATCTTTCATTTTTTTCCTTTGCTCTCTACTCTAGAGCATTTAATGAATCCCTTTGTTTTGATAGTAGAGGGATCTAGTCTTGGACTTATATTTCTAGCAAATCTTGTAATGAGGTATAGTAACTCTTACCATCTATCTCTTTCAAACATAGTCCAGAAAATCTGCAGAAATGTTCACAGATGTACTTTGTTTTTAAAAATTTCAAAGGAATTCATCTAAAAATCATCCTCAGTGGGTATTCTTTAACAATATTATTTTTTCTGAGAATTGCCACAATTGAGATGTCTTTACTTGACCTGAAACCTGACCTGATAATTATGATATTTACCTCTTCCTGATTTTCTGATATCTATTTTCAATGTGAAATAGGTCGCATGGTGCCAGTGAGGATAATTTGAAATATTTGTATCAGTCACGTTTCCTTTTCCTTTTTAATTTTCATAATTCAGCAGTATAATATCATTGAAATCTCTGGTTGTAAAAGGAAAACATGTGGAATTCTTTACAATAATTTAATTTATGACACAATATCAGAGTATAATGGTCATGGGAATAAAGACAATCTTCCTTTCATAACCTTACTTCTCTCTTCCTTTGGCATTTGTCAAAGTGCCACATTTCTCCTTTTATACATGTTAGAGAACAAAGAAGAGAGAGTACATCCATGCTAAATATTCTCCTTTAAAAAATCTCCATGTTAAAATGCAGTATGCAAGACTTAAAAAGAACTGAAACATACATATTTTACACTTAAAAAAGATACCTTCTAAATTTCATCATTATCAATAAGGACAAATCAACTCATTTAATTCCTAATTCCATTTGTGTTTTGGTTTGTCTTTATTTTAAAGAAAAAGGAGATGAAAAATATTACATTTACTTTGAAGATCAGTACTACATATATTATGAAAGCAATATATTTTGAGTTAAGTTGTAGTATAAAGACTAAAAGATGAAAATATTAAAAGTTACTACAGGTACCATGATCGGGCAAGGGAAATCATTTAAAAATATGTAACTCGTAATATAAAAAAAAAGTTTATTGAGGCACAAATATGTACTTTGTGCATAAAATCAAAATTACATTTTATTGCTTCACATAATCTATTGTAAGAATATTTCATGTGTACTTCTTGGTATCCACAAAGGAACAACATAAAGTAGTACATGCACAAAAGAGTTAAAGAGACAAATCAGCGGGTAGCACTACAAAAACCATTACATTGGAGCTGGTGAGATAGCTCAGAGGACTAAAGCTTCTGCTTAAACAAGCTTAGGAAAGTCTCAAGACCAGGGATCTATCTTTCCCACCATATCCACTCCAGCCCTGCCCCAAAGGCGGGCTAAGCTGGCCAGAGTCCAGGTATAGTGGTGCCAGGGTGTAATTCAATGTTGGAGAGGATGAAAGCAGGAGGATCACGATGAATTTGCACTGCATAGTGGGACCTGTAACAACTAAGTACATCAAACAAACAAACCCATCATATGACACATACAAATAGATGAGAAAATAAATGAGCTACAAATTACAAAACAGTAAATGTATATAATAGTGAGCTTTTAATGTTAATTTTCTTAAATAGAAATAGATTAAATATTCCAATCAAAGGTTTAGGATGGCTAAGAAGACTTTTTAAAGAACTAATTACATGCTGCCTATGAGAATCTCACACTACTTTTAAGAATACAAAGAGCCCAAAGGGGAAGAAATTGATCCTAATATTGTATATGAATAGAAACGAAAGAGTAAAGATTGCCATGGTTATGTACAAATAGACAAAGATGCATATTGACTAATAATAAAGGTTCACTTCATCAGTAAGATGTAACAATTGTAAGCAGATGTGCACCACAAATCAGATAATCTAAAGATACCAAATAAATATCAAAAGAATTGAAGGTGGAGTAGAACGGCCAGATGTTTGGTATCTTACTCACTACTGCTAACAGCATCAACAGACAGGGAGTCATGAGGAATCCCTCAACATATACTATACTTGAGGCCAAAACAATAGTAATGGACGTGTTTAGAATATTTCATCCAAGCATAGAAACATGCACCATCTTTTCAAGGACACAGAGCTTTCTACAAAATAGATCAAAGTAGACTTCAAAAGGTTAGAAAGATTGCCATCACATATCTTTCGTGTCTACAGTTGTATAAAACTAGAAATAGATATTATTTCAAATTTGTAAGCCTCACAAACATATGAAAGTTAAATGACATCATACAGGACAACTGATGTGTTAAAAAAGGAATAAAACTCATTTAAATTTTCCTGAGGAAAAAAAATGAAAACACAATATATCAAAAGTTATGGAATTCTACAAAAATACCTCTAAAATTGAAGGTTATAGCCATAACTGTCTTCATCAAAAAAGATTTCAAGTAAATAACCTAATATTTTATTTCAGGAGATTAGATAAATAAAAAGTAAGAGCAAATATAGTAGAAAGAATTGAAAAATATTACAGAATTAAATAAAATAAAAGCTATAAAGATAATGCACATTATAAAATACTGATTTTTTTTTTCAAAAAGATAAAAGTGACAAGCAATTAAGTAGACTAAGAAATGAAAAAGACTCCAGTAAATGAAAAATAAGAGAGGAATCACTGGAACTAATAATACCGAAATACAAGGGATAATAAGGTACTGCTATCATACTATGCCAAATACTTGCATTAAAATGAAGAGGTGGTGGGGCTGGGAAGATGGCTCAGTGGGATAAGTGCTTCCTTGGCAAGCACAAGGGCTTGAGTTCAATCTCTGGTTCAAAAAACAAAAGCAAAAATCAGCAAAGAGGTGAGTAAATTCCCAGAAACATGTACCCTATCATGTGATTAAAGAGCTTGAGATGGTAGTGCATCCCCATAATAACAGCATTCTGGGAGCCTAATGTCAGAGAACCACAAATTCCAACTCAGCCTGTGCAAATTAGTGACTTCGTAAAGATTCATCTTATCTCAAAATGACACTGTAGAAAGTCTGAGAATGAGTCTTTCATGAAGGCTTTGGATTCACTCTGCAGCACCACAGACACGTTAAAGAAAAAGGTGGAGAACTGTTTAATCAGATCACCAGCCAAAGGTATTGGGTTACTAATAAAAACGTTCCCAGTAAAATCCAGCATCTTGTTTTTTTCATGACAGAATACTATCAAAATTTTGAAAAAGAATAAATATCAACCCTTCAACAACTGTTTCAAAGAGAGAACCCTTCCAAACTCACCTATAAGGACAATACTATCATACTCTCAAAAACAAGCATGAAACACGAAAAACAGATACAGGACCATATTTTTGATGAACTTAAATTTTCTTCATAAAAGTGCTAAAAAATATGGTTCTGTCAAGGAAATTCAATGGCACATTGAAAGAATCCACAAGAACTAAGCAGGATTTATCTCTGGGGTGCAAAAATTATTTCATATTTTCAGTGACTTTTGTGATGAAATATATTAACAGAGTGAAGACTAAGATTCTACGACCATCACATTAGATACAAAAAAGCACTTCAAAAAATTATCTGACAGAGTTTGTTCACGACTCAACTTTCTAAAAGAATTAAGTATAGAAGCAAGGTAGCGTCACATAATGAAGACCAGGCGTGGCAGCAACAGCCCAGATGTGTAGCCACAGCGGAACAGGTTGCTGAGAGACCTAAGAAAATCTGCAGAGACTGCTTGTAGGGGGTGAGGCCCAGTGAGATATGAACAGAAGGGGATTGGGTTATCTGAGGTTTACTAACAACAACAGAAATAGAGGCCAGCGTGGCTGTATGGATGGATGAGACACTAACAAGTTCAGAGGTGGCGGCCTCTGTAGGAAATTTCCAGAAAGACTGGTGACTGTGGGCCAGGTGGGGAGACCAGCAGAGGGAATTTGAATCATCTAATGTGGCTGGCTGAACTCAGTCACTTTTGAGGGGCCTGATCTACATTTCATTATTGAAAGGTGAGGGAGGTGTAGAGATTTAGCTATTTACCATGGTTAGCTTGCTTCATCCTGTTGTATCATCAGCCTTGCAAGGAACTGTTGAGTCAGAATATGGAGGAGAAGGCTGATTCTCCAAGTTCCCTTGTCCTTCACTGTTCCCTAGAAAGATGCAGCAGTACCTGTTCACTCAAAGTGCTCTGGGCAGCAAGATATCTGGGAGCACAAAAGGGGAATTTTGGAAAACAATTTTCTGAGTGGTTTAGATGTCCTCACAGACTCAAGCAATCATAGGTGTGGCTTTTGGGAAGTGGCTGGATCATTTGCATATGATACAGGACTATAGGTGTGTGATAATTGGATTCATTTTCATTCATAGGCTGGTGTAGCATGGTTAGTGATGGAATTACAGAAGATAGAAGTCACATTTGGTGTGTGTGTGGCACTGGCTGACAGGTTGTTTCCTGGATGGAGCTTAAAGCAAGGCAGGCAGGTGGGCTTCCCTTTTTCCTGCTCACTCTGCTGTGGACTATTCCCTCTGTCACATGGCCTCGCCTTGGAGATAGCAGACGATGGACAGAAACCTCTGCAAACTGTGAGCTACAGTAAATCTTTCTCCCTTTAGCATTTTGTCTCAGCAGTGAGAACATAACTAAGGCAGTACTTTAATTTTTCTCAGGGATGGAATGCCAATAATGACAAGCCCTCAGCTGACATCATTCTCAATGGTAAAAATTTGAAAACTTTTACCCTTAGATTAGGAATAGCACGAGATACCCAATTTGAACACTTCTGTCCAACATGGTTGAATAAAGTAGAGCTATTAATCATAAAAAAGGAAATAGAAAACATCAAAATAGAGAATGTAAGTGAAAGTTCCTCAATCCTCATGGTCTCATAAAGAGAAACACCTAAGAATTACAAAAAAGTAATTTTGGAACTAATAAAGAAACCCAGAAAGCTTGAAGGATATAAGTCAAAATTCAATAAAAAAAACTCCACAATTTTGGGGCACTATATATAAAATTAAAAAAATATTAGAAGAGATATGTTTCCAATAATATTTACTGATGGAGAATGAATTATAAAAAAGGATGTACATATATTAAACTATAAAAGTGATAAAATCAGAAGGCATCCTATAGTCATGTATTAAAATAATAAATTTTATTTATTTATTTATTCAATTATTTATGTATTTATTTATTTTGTGGCCCACTCAGTGCATCCTGGGGTGGAGATATCAAAGCATGCTTTGCCAGGGATCAAACTGCAGTCTCTACTCTTGCTTAAGCTTGCCTATGAAGGCACTTTATATCACTGAGCTATCTTGCTGGCCTCAATCAATATTTTTTAAATTTCCATAGTTTCCAAAATAATCTCCATATTCATAGCAATCTTTTCAAAATTCTAGATTATTTTTCAGACGGTGGGAAAGGTTTAGAGGGTGTTCAGGGTCTAACTACTAGATTGGACCTGTAATGATCCTCCTGCTTAAAGCCTCACAAGTGCTGGGATTAAAAGGCACTTGCCACCACACCCAATCTCAATTGCCATTTCAGCACACCCTAGGGAGCAGGGCCAACATGGCATGCCCAGGGATGAAACCCCTGGCCCTTGCACCTGCTTGCAGCTGCTTTATTCTGCTCAGCTATTTGCTCAGCCCTTCCAGATATTTTTTTAACAATGGGAAAATGTATAAAATTTTTACAAAGCCAGAAAAGATCCCAAACAGTCAAAACATAATCTTGAACAAAAGAACAAAGCGAGACATCTGCTTTCAAGAACACATTACAAATATATAATACTCAAAACATCATTGTGCTAACAGTGAAGAGGTAAAATTACTAATGGAATATGGCAGAATATTCTGAAATGAACCATGTATTTTGAGTCAGCTTATTTCCAAGAAAGATGGAAGAGAAAGTTAGGTCAGAATAGTTTCTTCAATGAAAGGTTTTTTTGAAAATCAGAAAACTACATAATGGAAAATTACATTAGATTCTTACCTCATGATATGCTGAAATCAACTCAGAATTGCAAAAAGAAGTAAAGTAGTGAGACTGGAAATTAGAAAACCAGTAAAGATAACATAGGAAAGAATTTCATTGGGTAATGATATATGGGATATGATCCTAAAAATGTAGATAATAAAAGTTAAATGGACAAATGGAATTTCATAAAACTTAAATGCTTCATTGGTTGGGGATATAGCGCAGTGGCCCAGTGTCTGCCTGGCAAGTGTGAGGTCCCGAGTTTAATCCCTGGTACAGAGAAGAAAAGTTTAAAACATAAATGCTTCTGCACAGTAATGAAAGATAATTCATAAAGATATAACTCACAGAAAACACTTTCAAATTGTGTTTGACAGGTAGATACTTGAAATATGTAAAGAGGGGTTGAGGACATAGCCAGTAGAAGAAGCTCTTGTCTGCCAAGCACAAGGGCCTGAATTCAATCCCTAGTACCACAAAAAAAAAGTAAGGAATTAAAACTCTTTTATACTAAAGTAAGAAAAAAACTTTATTAATAAACGGGGGAAAAGTACCTGAATATACATTTCTCAAAAGAAGATATACTAAATGCTCAATAAATATGTATTAAAAGTGCAGCATTGATCAAATGATGTGAATTTAAAATGCACATTAAAATTAACATAAACAGCGCCTCATAGCAAACGCCCCAATCAGTTCAATGTGGGAGCTGAGGCAGGAAGATGGCACAGTTCCTACCCTGGGATCTTAGCCAAATGAGTTGCCATGATAAAAAAGGAAGAAATAAGCCAGGCACGGTGGTGCGTGACTATACTCCCAGCACTCTGGAGGCTGAAGCTAGAGGATCATCATAAGTATGACTCCAGCCTGAACTACATAGTGAGACCTTGTCTCAAAACACCACAATATAGAAATCAAGAAGAAATATAATTGTTGCTGAAGTTATGTGGAACAAGGAAACTTTGGGTTTACTTTGGTTGGAATATAAAGGAGTACGGCTATTATGAAAAAACATTATAGAGGCTTATCAAAGACCTGGAAATAAAGTTTCCAGAAGTCCCACACTCTCCTGGGCATTTACTGGAGGCATTGAAATGATGACATTGAAACCACAACTGCTCTTCGGTAAGCACCACAGCACTGATTACAGAGCGAAGAGGAGCCGACCTCAGCTTCTGTCTGGACTCGGGCCTGGTGAGCAGATAGAGACAGCACACGTGCAACAGTGAAACTGGGCAGTCTTTAGAAATAAGGAAATCTGGGGCCGGGGAAGTAGTTCAGCAGTCCAAAGCTCTGCTCAGGCAAACTTAGACAAGCAGGCAGAGACCTCGGTTAGATCCCTGCCACCACACGCTGCTCCAGGGGACCCCCACCCCCGAGGGTGGGTTGAGACAGCCACACACACACACACACACACACACACACACACACACACACACAGAGGAAATCTTCTGTTTTTTGAGAATATAAAGAGAAACTAACACATTATGTTACTGAAATAAACCAGCACAGGAGGCAAGTAGTTTGTCATCTTATTTGTGGAATGATAAAAAAACTTCAGACTCATAGAAGGATAACAGCTTAACATAAACACAAGCAGAGAAAGTCAGATTTCAGCTTTGTGCAGCCGCAGTATCATAGCCAAGGATGTTTATCCAAGGCACGACTATTGCTAACTGAAAAGTCGGATTTCATGCCCCCTATCCAGAAAAAAAGAAAACAATATGGACAAATCTGACCATGTAAATGAACAGGTTAACTAGCAGAAAATGGAAATATCAAAACTAAAAATTCTACAGCTGAAAAAATAAGCTAAATGACTCTCTGAATTATGCCAATCCACATAAGAAAGGAAAGAACAACAACAACAAAAATCCCTGAACTGGTAAATGATCAAAGATAATAATCTACCTTAAAAAAGAAATTAAAAGAGGGTGAGAGAGAGTTAGTTTAACAGAAAGGCCATGAACTTTACATTTGTGATTATATCAAACACTATCCATTTAAAATGTGGGAGAGAACTTAGAGAGGGAATAGCAATCTACCTAGAGATAACCCCAATAATTCAGCAAATTTGGTTAGTGTGTAAATACAGTATACGGATCAAAGAAGCACATGAAATACCACCCTCTATGCACACACATAAAGGAAAAGATGGATAGTCAAAGTTCCCCAAAAACAGATAGCAAGAGAAATACTTAAATATCACAGAAAAATTGCATTATAGACAGTATTATTTCCATGGCAGCAGAAAAAAGATAAATAGCACAATAAAAAACATAACCACAAACAGAAGTTTGTAAGATCACTTAAGATTTGACATTTGCCAAATTGTTTTGATAAAGAAAGAAAATGTTTTATACAAATGTTTGTAAAACAACTGGATGAATATATAGAACAAAAGGAGCCTTAATCCCCATATGCTAATGTGAGAACATTATCTTGAAATGAAGCTGAACTGAAATGTAAAAGTTAAAAATCTAAATATTTAGAGGAAAACAAAACAAAGTCATTCACAGTTAAGATATGCATTTTTGTTGAGATTAAGCACATTTAGATATAAGTTGTTTTAATACAAAGAAATAATAGTGAAAACAACATAGCTACAAGAAAAAGACTTATATGAAATAACTTTTTATGCTCAGTTCAATAATCCAGTACCAACAGACAAAAGCATGGATATTTTGGAAATATGTTCAAATATCCAGTAAACACAAGATAGTCAACACTATTATTAATCAGAAAAATGTAAATTAAAATTAAATATCATATACTTTCTGTGATGAC
>PVKA01012454.1:8863-57840 GCA_004027165.1 Ctenomys sociabilis
TATTCTGCTGAGCTATCTCCCCACATGCGGGGACTGTGGTTTGATCCCCAGCACCAAACGCTATACCAAACCCACTCTTGAGGGCATAGATAGCAAAAAAAAAAAAAAAAAAAAGAAAAACAAAGACTACTAGAATATACTATTTGTCAAATCATAATGATTTAATAGATCTAGATAATAACTATCAGTAATTATTAATATTATATGACCAGATGTTATGTGCCTCTGATGGACTCTTACCAAAATATTAAACATTAAAACAAAAAACATCTATGGGATCAAATAGTAATACTCCCTGTAAAGTGAAAGAATATGGTAAGGTATAAGAATGTAAGAACAAAATTCCAGCTCTCTGTAGAGGTATAAGACATGATCAAATTTATTCAACAAAGGCATTGTACTTTTTCTTTTTTGTATTTTAGGGAAAGGTCTACAAGGTGTTCGAGGTCTCCATACTAGATCGGACTCGTAGTGATCCATCTGTTTACAGCCTCCCAAGGGCTGGGATTACAGGTGTGAGGCACCATGCCCAATCTCAGTCTCTGCCTCTGCATGCCTCAGGGGCAGGGCCCGCACAGCAGTGATTGAACCCCTGGCCCCTGCACCTGCTTGCAGGCCCTTTAATCCACTGAGTTATTTGGGCGGCCCACAACAAAAGCATTGTAAAGAAAAACAAATAAGAGAGCTTTTAGATTAATAGGGATTTATCAAATAATCATAATCTATCAAGTTTTTTCTATTTTATTTTGTATTTTAAGGAAGGGTCGACAGGGTGTTCAGGGTCTCACTACTACACTGGACGTGCAGTGTCAATTGTGTTTTAAACAAACAATGTAAAAAAAGGAGGCTGATGAGATACTTGGTAATATTAAGGGCTTACTAATTTTATAGTTCTGGGAGGTATTATGGCTCAGTTTTTTTTGCAACACTCT
Organism: Ctenomys sociabilis; assembly: GCA_004027165.1. Classification (NCBI taxonomy): domain Eukaryota; kingdom Metazoa; phylum Chordata; class Mammalia; order Rodentia; family Ctenomyidae; genus Ctenomys; species Ctenomys sociabilis. The sequence continues at coordinate 9,796 of PVKA01012454.1, forward strand.
TATATTTTAAAGATTGTTACCAAAACGCAGTCTCTTTACTATCTTCAGTGGGAAGTGGGCAGTTGATAAGGACTTAAATGAAATGACTGTACATGGGTTGGTCATTGTGCCGCTGGCCAGTTCTTAGGTGCTTACTAAAATCTTGCAATCTGAAGCATGAAAGGGACCCAGTAGCATTCAAATTAAAGAGATGAAAATTAGAATAATTTAAGGCTCAACTGTGCGAACTGCTTCTTAGAATAATTCAACAGCTTCAATTGTAGGAAGAAACCCTGTTCAGTGAAAATGAAGATGAAGCAGATAACAAGTTAAAAATATAGAGAGAACCTACCTCAGTCAGCATAGCTGCCATGCACGGAATTCTTACCTCTGGCAGGGTCTGTGCTAAGAGCTTTGTTCAGATGATCTGATTTGATTCTCAAAATGATGGTATCCATGAAAAGGGGACTCTAATTGTGTGCACTTGTTATGTAAGAAAGCAAAATCTTAGAGATGTGTATTACTTTGCCAATGATGATGACAGAGTCAATGTCCAGACCTGTGTCTCCTAACTTCAAAGTGTGTGTAGCTAAACGTTGCTCTACACAGGTCTTCTGCTTCTCTTTATGTCAGCCCTACCCTACCTTCCCTATCCCACTGAACTTAACTTTTGTTTTGTTTTGTTTTCTTTCTTTTTTTTTGTTTTTTTGAGGGGGAAGGGTTCACTTTCCAGAAAACAGGAAGGGAATAATGAGGCATGCATAGTAGCTTAGCTTCCAAATGGAGTTTCCCAATGTTATAGTTTTGGTGGAGCTAAGGGGTAAGAGACAGAGAGGACATAATAAGCCTGTACTTGTTGCTTGTCCTGGACAGTGCCATGCCTCCTTTAGCATGGGCTTCATGAACTATTACTACTACTATTTCTACTACTCTCTTTCTCTCTATCTCTGTCTATTTCTGTCTCTCTCTGTCTATCTTTGCCTCTCTGTCTCTGTCTCTGTATCTCTCTCTCTGTCCTCTCCTCTCTCTGTCTCTCTCTGTCTTGTTCTCTGTCTTTGTCTCTCTCTTTCTGTCCTCTCTTCTCTCTCTCTCTCTCTCTCTGTGTTTCTATGTCACTTGGTCCCTGAGTTTAAAACTTTCCATTTCCAGTGCATTTTCCATTTGTTGACTTTCATTTTCATTCTTTCCATTAGTAGAAATGGAAATTATTTACTTGAAGTCCAGATAATTTAGGGTAAATATTATTAACACTGTTATATAAAGGGGATAAAATAATTTACATGAAAGCTCTCAAATCAAATCATTTCTATATAGAAAAAGTCTGCAGCTTGAATCTAGGATTTTTGCCTCCTAATGCAAGTCCCTGAAGTGTGCATGCTGCACAAGCAACATGTCCAGTAGCTTCCTTGCTCCCTTTACCTGCCCTGTGCTAAATATTCAGAATTGATTTCACAAACTCACAAGCCAGTCCACTTCCTCTTTCTTCCAGCCCAGTGACTGGCATAACTATGTAGGTGGACAGGCCTAGATGCCACCTTCGTGTTTTCTGTCTGCTCCCATAATGCTCTTGCCCTATTTCCACCCTATGGCAAAGTTATAGCTGTATTTTATGCCCCATCCATAAATCATGTAATTTTCTTTCTATACTGCTTTTTCCATGCCCCTCTTTCTCCTCTGAACTACTAGGATGGTCTCCTTACTTATTTCCATTTTCTCTTTTTGTCTACTTTTATACCATTTTCATACTGAAGCCATTGTCATAGTTTTATAAGGAAAAGTCATGCTATAAATGTCATGTCTTCCTTTTGTTGGAAGCGCTTCAATACCTTTTCATGGTCTTTAGATAAATATCAAAGACTTGAACATGAAAGACAAGGCCCCATCCACTTCAGCCTCATCCACTTATCCCTGCACTGTGAGCCCACTCACTTCCTTCGACCTCCCAAAGCTCTTCATAGAGCTGTTTCCTTTATCTGGATCACTCACAAGACCTGGCTCTTCCTAAATTATCTACTCATTCTTCAGGCATAAGTTCCTGTGTTTCTTTTTCAAGGACAGTTTCCCTGACCACTATTAAATGCTCTTTCACAGAACTGTCATAGTTCTTATTACTAAAACTTGGAATTTTATACACATTTGCCTGATTTCTCTGTCTCATCCAAAGGGATACCATGTCAAACACACAGTTGATTCAGAACATGTATTTTTTGGATGCATGCGAGCAGAGATAAGCTATTCCCTCCCTCCACCAGCAATGCTCACCAGGTGCCAGGATGAGAAGATTATAGGTTCTAGTACGAATGCCATCTGGATACAGAGTAAAGCTACACATGTACTTTCCACCGAGTGATGAAGAGATATTCCTTAAGTGCAGAGTCCACTTTGTCACATTCCAAGGAGTTTGGAGAAAAGTCACCAAGGACTCACAGGAACTCGCATTGGCACAGTGGAAGCCATGCTGAGGGTGATAAATGGCAATTGTGTCCAGCTTGTCAGTGGCTTTGGACCACTGTGCCTGCACCAAGAAGCTTCTCTTCTGTAGTTGGCATGTCAGGTTGACATCAGAACCAGGTAGGGCATACATGTTTTCTCTTCCATTGGGTATGTCTTCTTGTATTCCTAAAAAGGAAACATATGAGCCATTAGCTCTTGTAATTCACCTGGGGTGACTCAACCCTGGTCACTGCAATGAGATGAGAGAATAATTGAGGACTTTCTTCCAATAAAAGCCAGTACAAATGAGAGGGCATTTACTTAGGAAAAATACAGGAATCTATTGATATATGCACATTTCTCTTTGTCTCTTAGTCATTCCAAACAAACAATTTAAGATTTCGGACTACCTGTAAATAAAATTAAACTTATTTGAAAACTGGAGAACATGAGGAAATAGTCTCATATTTAATATAATTGTCCTAGTCTGGGTTATAAAACTATAGTTTTATTTAGCACACAAGTGATATAACTAAAGTGTGCATAGCAATTCAACATACCCTTTTATAATAAGCTTAGATATACATTCTCTTCTAACTCCCCCACCTCCTTGATATATAGTGACATTGTTAAGCATCTTTGTCAGAAAGGAAAGGAAAGCCCAAAGGGACAAAATGTTTGTTTTGTCTCATCTCCAGGGCAAGAACATTCATTTGGTTACCAAATTTTATTTTCTTTCTATAATCTTCATCATCTCCAAAGTACCAAATTTTTGTCTTTTTGCCAAATTTTGTCTTTTTGAGTAGGGTAAGAAAATAAACCATTCCTAGAGGAGGATGGAAAGATTTCCACCTTCCATGCAGTGTGGACTCTGGAGTAGGGGAGGACAGCAGGTGCCTCCAGAAGAGCCTTCACGTGGCCTGCTCTCTCATCATCACCCTGAACTGCTGGATGTGGAAGCCTTCCTCTCCCACCACCAACCTGACCAAATGGCCCAGAGCTCTTGGAATGTCTAAAGCACTGATTCTTTGATATGTGTTTGGTAAGTTGGGATTCAATTTACAATTGTTTGGGAATACTGTTACAGAAATTATATATTACAATAATTAGTTGTATAGAAATTCACAGTGGAAAGAAAGATGACAAACAACTGAAAAGAAGAAAGTCCTTTGAAGGTACTTGACAAGTGGGAACTGTTTTGTGGAGGAGAAGAATTTTGGCAGACAGCAGTTAGTAACTTAATTGTAACTTTCTATGAGCCATTCTTTAATAATATGCCTATAGTGTTATATTCTGATCTCCTGTGAGTTAGAAGTTCTTGAACTCTTCATATCCCCACCCAAAAAGCATAGTTAATCCTCGAGACCCTGAGGCCCACTATAATACTTCATACTATGGAATGTACAACTAATGTCTCTTCTTTCCATTTTTTTAATGGGTTCATTAGATTTTTGATTTCCATGGTCAGATAAAGAATCCCTCTTGTCTCCCAAGCCATTCCTACATGTGGCTGAGTGAAATTCAGCAAACATCCATTTTGAAGAGAAACACTTGCTGTGACCAAAAGGAAAAGCATGCTTGAGACCAGGAGAAAAGCTGAGCAAGGAACTCTGAGCATGGATGATGGCTTTGTGTTTCTTCTGTTTTTTTTGGAGTTTATTTTGACCACCATTTGAAGAGCATTTCACATTGTTTCCAAGAAGCACAATTCACTAAGTAGCCCAAATGTCCATGTAAGAGGAAAATAGGTGAAAACACCACAAAGAAACAGCACAAATCACACATTCTTTTTTTGTTTGTAATGTTCATTAGTAATCTTTTCCAGACTCTAACACCTCTTTGATATTGAGTAGTGAAATACCTAACTGAAAACCTTTCTAACTCTTAGGCTGTTTTGTGATCAAATTCAGCAGGAATCAGGAGGCTTGTTAAATGAACAGAAGCCCAGACAGCAAGTGATCCAACAAGAAAGGAAAACTGAAAGTCTTACCCCTGACAAGCTGTATCTGGATGATGTAGACAACACAAAATGTCCATTTCTTCTCCATCATTGCCTGAAGAGCTGACACTAGCATTTCCGTAATGATCACAAAGTCAATAGATGTCTGGTTATGACCAAGGAAGCTCCGCCCACACTACTTGAGCTTAAAACCCCAGCTCTACCACAGGCCTGGGTCTCTGAGCTGTGTGGTGAGTTTGCAGGAAATGGAACATAGGCAGGAAGGCAGTGTGGTTCAGGGTTAAGTAAAACTTTCAATAGAACAATGCTGAAATGGTTCTCTGAAATGTTGTGTGTTAACTTCTTCAGAAAACTTTTCTGAATCCACAGATTCTCTCCTTCAGGAGCCCTCTGTCAGCCAAGCAAGCTGTGTCTAAAATCCAAATGAAGGAAAGCGTGCAGAGAGGTTACCGATATACTTTTTACACTTTTTTTTCTCCAAAAGCACAAAATTATTTAAGAAATGGGAACTTAGTATCTTTCATAATACTTTCCTGTTCAAGTTTAAGAAATATTTTGCAGATTTCTGTAGTGGGAAAGAACAGTGTAGGAACATATTCAAGTTTGATAAAAATCTGAAAATGAACAAGGAGTAGTAATTCAGTTATGTGAATTTTACTGCCTCTCCTCTTGCAGGGAAGTCCATATTTTCTGGGACAGATGAAATGAGGGCCCCTTGTCACATGTCTGGGGCAAGATGGAAGCCCAACAAGAAAGTCTCTTACCTGGATGGCTAGGGCCTTCGTGCTGATGAGGCCAACATCAGAGAGCCAACTTCCCCCAGCTACCAAGCCTATTCTACCACCCAGCTGCTTCCCATTAAAGGACTATGATTGGGGCCTGGAAAGATAGCTTGGTGGCATAAGTGCCTGCCTGGGAAGAGCAAGGTCCTGAGTTCAATCCCTGATACCCCCAAAACGAAACAAAACAAAAACATTGCTTGATTTAGAGGACCATTATAGAGTTTCATAGACAAGACTCCTAGTAAAAATGTCTGGTTATTCTTGAAAGTACAAAATGAAAATTCTTTGCCTTACTGGCTTTCCCATCTTGGGATAAAATAAGCCATCTTCATGCTCCAACTTAGGAAAATAAACATTTGCCCTAAGGTCTACAGTAAAGGTTCAATGAAAAGGAATAACAATAAATACATAACTATGAGGAACACTGATGAGCTATGCTGTGACACCGATCTCTCTACAGGAACATAAGTATTACCTCGCAAGACCAGAAACACATGAGAAAGTTGAATTATTTATGATGTGACAATTCTGAGGTCAGTGGATATAATTGTGTTAGCTTGTTATTGTGTATGTACTGATCTCTCCATGCAAGAATTTATGGGACTTATGGATGATGCTAAGACAAAAGGAATCATCCTTTGCACAAGATTAGAATTAAGCCAGAAGAGAGATTTGTGTGGGAGAAGTCAAGGGCTACCTTCTCTCTGACTGTCCATACAGTCACCTATGCCACTGTTGCTGTGACTTGCCAGGACAATTATCATCCTTAATGCCACTCAGTTCATGATGTTTGTTGCCTGCAAGAGCCAGATGGTAGAGCTACTTGTTTTCTAGTCCAGACCATTCAAAACCTTATATTTACCACCTGCCTTATCATTTTTACACGGATCAGACTCATCGTGATCCTCTTGTTTTCAGCTTCCCAAACACTGGGATTATAGGCACATGACACTATGCTCGGTCTCAGTTGCTGTCTCAGAGCACTCCAGAAGTGGGGCCAGTACCACATGTGGGATCGAACCCAGTTCCCTGCACCTGACTAAGGAGGTGCTTTAGTCCACTGAGCTATCTGGCTGGCCCTCCTTCCTATAAATTTTACTAGGGGTAAAATTGGTTGGGTGGTGCTGAGAGTGATTTATTTCTGGGCAGGGTCTGCAGCTCAGTCCTCGAATGGCGTAGCTACTCCGGAGGCCCTCATCACTTTCTTTTCCCTCTGGACATCGCAGCAAGTCAAAGCGCTGAAGCACTGCGGCAAGGGCAGGAGCTGTCCTCTGCAGCCCCTGGTCTGTAAGGAGGCGCTTAGAATGGATTAGGGTACTTTGCAATCCTGGAGAAGGGGCTCTTGTGCCTTGCATCCATTTGTCATGGTAAGAGGAATTTGCCTAACTAGAAAATCAATGAAAATCCAAGCTCACTGAATTCTTTTGGAGCCCTGTCCTTGGAGTATCTGAATGTCTCCTAGCTCCTACTGCACAGGAGGGAAGGAATGCTTTAAAAGCCTCAGAGAGGGAAGGTTGTCATTTATTTTCATGCCCGACATACTGATAAATAGATCCTTGTGTCTCTCTGGGTCTGGATTGTTGCAAGTGCTCGGTGGCGCCTGGGCAAATCTGCCCTCTCTAGTTTTTCAGGTTCCTGGGTTTGTCTTCTGGAGTCCAAAGATATGCGATTTGACTAATTTTCCTTACGATACACCTACGCCTGCGAGATGCCCTCTGAATGCTAACTGGATGCCTCTGGAATCCTCCAGCTTCGAGGCCGCGCTGGCCGCCCTCCGTGGCGCGCGCGTGCAGCAGGTGGCAGCAGCAGCCTGCAGACAGCCGCGCTCTCTCCGGGCCGGGCACTCCCTCCGCTTCTCCACGCTGAGAAAATTTTCTACAGCCCCTTTCAGTATGGGGATAAGCATTCTCTATACTTAAAAATAACTCTTCTATGGAAGTCATGTCAATCTTTCCTATTATCCTCCGCGCTCAGCAAATCCCAGTTGCACGGCGTTTCTTCTGTCTTATAGTCTGCTGCATATAAAAGGAAAACAGAAGCAGTCAGTTTCACACATGAAAAGAAATCTTGAACTTCTTGAACTTCAGAGGCAAATTCAATTATTTACAAAGGGAAGCAGGAAGACACATTATTTTTGCCAGAGGCAAGCCATGATTGCCTTACAAGTTTTGGACAAACTTTTTAAATGCTCCATCTAAACACATTCAATGAGAAAAGGACATTTTCAGCAATAGCAAGACTGAAAATTAGGTAAACTTGTTTTTGTTGTTTCTGCTATAGTTAATTCAAAGATTTGCATTCTATTTTATCATTTAACTGTAACAATAAAGAACACTAAATATATCATATTATATTTTTGTATATCTTTTCTAAAATTCTTTAAAAACACGACGCTTAAGGGTTCAGTTAATTATTTACTGAGTGTTAACTTTTGAGGTGTTATTGAAGAGACATAGCTCTTAAAATACTAAGCATAAAGCACAGCCCTTCTCTGATACTTGTACCATTTGGCTGGGGAAAGAGCATTCGTGTGCACCAGAAAGTTGAGTGGGGTAAGACCACCCCAGCCAGTGGGCAGCAGAAGACTTCAAGAAAGGCAGACAGATGTCTTTGTAATGGAGGGAGCCAGAAACATTTGAAGTGTGGAGTCTGAATTTGGTTTTGTAGCATAGAAGCCAGCCTGGTGGAAACCACAAGGTAGGTGGGAGTATTCGCTCAGGGCCAACTTAGCCTTCATGCTGTTCTATTCTAGTGGACCAGAGGATGTGTAGAGAAAGTAAACTGCCAACAAGATGACTTTAGATTATGGGCAGTTTTAAATTTTAGGCTGAGTAGAGGTTTATTTCTTTGTGATAGAGTTATTCTCAATATTTTAGGACTGGGTAGCATAACATTAATTTTGCATAAAAAATTGTTTTAAAGGATGAATTGAGTGATAACATTTAAGTGGAATGAAACAAAGGAAAAGGGGGAAGTGGAGGACCCATCAAGAGTTTTATGCTTTTCGATCTGTTTAAATTTTAGTTTAATCTTTTATTTACTTATTTATTTGGTGCAAGGTCTCACCACGGAGCTTGCAGGACTCAAATTGGTCCTCCTGTGTCAGTGTCCCCATTGCTGGGATCGAGGGCATGCACCACCATGTTTGGTTTCAGTGACCAGTTGAGCGCACCCGGGGCTCCAGGGCCAGCACACACATGGTATGGGGGATTGAACTCTGGTCCTTACACTTTCCAGGCAGGTACTTAGACCACCAAACTATCTCCCTAGCCCTCCTATGTGTTTAGAAAGAGGTCTGCTGTGGCAGTGGTGATGCCCAGGTATGGCCGGAGCACAGACATTACCAAGAAGGAGGAAGGCAGGCAGGCAGTGTGTCCACTTGGATGTGGAGTTAGAATCCATTCTAAATTTTACTGCTTAGTTAGAAGAATGGAAACACTACCCGAGTGGATTCCTGCTGGAAGACTGATACTCATCAGGGAGCAATTGTCAAAGGATCAGTGGACTCTGGACAAAAGTGAATTCTACAAATTATCACATAATGAAAAAGAAAGAGTTTTGTGAAAATTTCAGCATGACAATCTATTTTACCACTATTATTTCTACCATGCTTAATTCTATCCATTAAGACTAATTTTACTTTTCTTTCTTGGTTTTTATTTGTTTGTTTCGTGAAACAGAATTTCAATAGGCAGATTATGCTGGCCTTGAGCTCATTATTTAGCCCAGGCTGACCTAGAAGCAGCAGCAGCAGCAATCCTTCTGTCTCAGCCTCTCTAATTGCTGTGATTAAAGGTGTATATTCCCATACCTAATTTAAGACTACTTTCAAAACATTGTTTTAGTTACAGCATCAATATCTGGTAATTTAAGAAAATAACCTTAAGAGATAATGAAAAAAAAATCAGAATCCTAACTATCCATAAAACCAAAACTTGCATGTTATATGTTTTTATAGACTTTTGCATTAACATGTATATATGAACAAAATACATGGGCACTAGCTTGAGCTTTTCTCCTGCATAAAAAATAGGAAAGAAAGAGACAGAGTGAGAGGGATGGAGAAGATGGGAGAGAGAGGGAGACAGAGACAGAGAGACAGAGAGAAATGGAGAGATTCAGCCAAATCTCTGAGAATTGAAAGTTGACATAACACTAACTTGATAATTTTGAGTTTTTCAGAAGTACACCCAAGGAAGCATTAATATTTCCAGGATTAAATTAAAGCAAATATAATTTTTACAAACACTAAAATGTATTTAAGAGTCTCCAGATTCAATGGAAAAAGAAAGAACATTTTGAAAAATTGAAAAGCATTGTAGTTGATTGTAGAGCCTAAAAATAGATGATGCAGAGCAGATCCACCAACCCCTCCAGAAAGGAAGACTAAATGTGAAGATCTGAACCTTCTCGGAGAGTCAGAAGCAGATCTGAGCATGTTGTGGGCAGAGGGTGCTCATTTCCTGTCAAGACCTGTGGAATGTAGTAGCTGGAGAAGCTGCACCTGTCGCCTACAGTGCAAGAATCCCTCATTTACAGATGAAGAAATGGAGGCTCGTACAGCTAAAAGTGAGAGCAAAAGAATCATTATAAAGAATCTTGTACTGTTTATTATTCCGGGATTTTATATTATTAAGAAAATTGTTGCACTGTCTAACACAGTCAACAATTGAACCAACCCCTCTTCTTCTTAAAATGTAAATTGCCCCTAATATCTTGACAAGTAAGAAACAATGCAGAAAGCATCCACATTTTTTATTGCAATGATATTTCTCTGAACTAACCTGCCTCTATGTATCAGAGAGGAAACAATAGTGACATATATCTTGTGTCTCCATATATATATATATATATATATATATATATATATATATATATATATTAATTAGACATTTTGTTTGTGTATTTGTTCTCCTTCTTGCTCTCATATTTAATTGTCTGGGGCAACTCTGACCAACTCTAGGTGAAACTAGGCATGCTTTAAATTGAAAGCATGGCATGAGCCTCGTCCCATGTTACACAACACAGCGTCTACTCTACTTTATTATGTATTGTTTCCTTTGGTTTTGTTCAGAAAAGTCACTACAGGTTTCCCATTTGCATTTCCAAACAATTCCTTTCTCTTTTTTGCTGCTCCTCTATTCCCAACACACAGAACTGGTGGCTTCTAATTACCTAGCACCTGGCTGAGAAGCTGGCAAGTTTAGGGGAGGCAGTCGCTAGTGGGAACAAAAGAACAATGGGAAACACGTATGGAGGGTGTATGGAGAGCCTCTTACACAAGCTGAAGATCCTGAGGCTTTTATTTTCTAAAACGCAATCATATCTTGCTGCTTTTTGAGACAGCTAGAATCTTCTACTTGGCATCAGGAGTGCCTGTGTCAATTTCACAGTTTAACCATGGTTGAGAGCCAGGGAATCTCAGGAGAATCAACTGCCTTATTTTATAAGTGAGGAATCTATTGCTCAGTGAAGAGAAAGAATCTTGAAGTCACAATTATTTATATCAAAACAATTGAACTGAAGTGTTTGGCTTTACCTTGGACTCTTTTTCTTTTCTTTTTTCCCTTTCTCACTAGGGAGAAACAAAGATTAATCCTTTTAGAGGAGTTACTGTTCACATGGCCATGAGTGAGGACAACAAAATCAGCTTGAAATATGACATGGAGACATAACTGGGCTCACTCCCCGCGAAGCTGTTCACCGGCATACATAATTCAAACGTGTGACTCCATGAAATAGCTTGTCAGAGAACATGCATCAAAAACTCGATAGCGGCTGTTGCTGTTCCTGGAGCTGCGCAGCGTCCTGGTGAGCCTGGTGGACGTCGCAAGCCTGACGAAGCCACCAGCATGGAGCCGGCCGTCTACAGTGCTGCGCGGGAAGAGCCTGGTGTTGACAGGAACCATTTTCAGCATTCTGCTGGTGCCTGTCATCCTCATGGCATTGTGTCTCTACAAGCCCATTAGGCGTCGGTGACAGTCAAGCAAGTTCTGCCAAAAGCTTTTGTGAACAGAATAAGTTGCAATACACATGGGCCAATGAGGGAGTTGGAATCCGAAATTTCCTTCTCAAGAATGACCATTTTGTCTGACAGTTGATAAATACTGAGTGACTTAGAAGAAACATCTACTAGCAATGATATGTTCCTGACATCGTAATGAGAGTAACTGGCTGCTGAGTGTGCTTATCAGTGTTCCTTTCTGGATGGCCAGACTTTTAAAAAGTAAGGCCAAAACTCCAAGTTTAGTGTAAAGATGCAGTGTGCATGAGAAACAACATTCTAATCCTGTGACTGAAAGAGCCACACTGGAAAGCTCTAATCATTAATGCTTGAAATAGAAGAGGGTTTAAGGCCCGTTTGAGCTACATTATGAAATCCTGTCTCAAAAGATGCAAAATCAAAAGAGAAAGGAAGAGAAAGAGATAGGCTTAGCATGTAGATATTCCCAGTTTTCGAGCCATTCTATCATAGTGGATTAAGAAGGACATGTTTTTATTATGTAGAATTGACCTAGAACAGTGGTGGCAAACATGACATGTGTGGTGAGATTTATACCACTGAAAACTTTAAAAAGTTGCCGTCACTGACCTTGAATGTCCTTGTTGCAAAGCAGTGTCCAATGCATGGAACTTAGGCCACCATTCCTCCCCTGCACCTGGCCCCATACTCAGATGCCCCCACTGATATCACCGTTGCATCCGTAGGCCTGTTACCGTGTGCACCCTTGGCCCAGAAGCCTCCGGGGCTGGGCTGGAAATGTTCCTGGTTGGTCCATCAGGATGAGGGCTCTGTCCTGCTCATGCATTGGTCTACCTTGTACTCCATTTAAGTTTATGCAGCCTCTGGCTTAACACTTACAGTAACTTTTTAGATTGGTAATCTAAGAGACAGAAGGATCCCTTTTCGGCCCTGAAGGTGAAGGGCTCATCTAAGAAGCGGTGTGTGGGCTGGTATGTTTACACAAATTTAATTTCAACTTTGAAAATGCTGCTATTAGTTTGCACTGTTGGGGAACTGGATTATTTTCTCTCTTGTTAAAATGATAACTGTCATGTTTAAGAAGTTCTTCGTAATTACTTTTAAGGTGCCATATTTTTGTTATGAAATTGAAATGCTTTTTTAAAATTTTTTTAACAACCTGCACCAAATGTGAAATAACTGATGAGGTCTACATTAACTATGTGACCCAAGGATTTTGTTGGTAAGCTTGTAATGTTGAGCCGTTAAAACTTTCACTGTTTGTGCATTTGAGCAAATCATCAATTAAAAGTAAAATTCTATATAGAAAAAAAACTCTGATGGTGACATGTAAAATGCACAGTCCTCAAAAGTCATCTCTGTAGATTTCCAAGATACATTCTCTCCACACACATCGCTAAAGCGTGCACTGGCTTGCCACAACTTATAAGGTACAGCATGCCCCCACTGGAACCTGCCTCCCAGGGCTCTAAACTTCTTTCCTTTCTGGCCTTCCTGCTGTCCTTGTTCATCCAGCCCCATGGTCTTTGCATTTGCTCTGCTCTTTCATGGGCTTGTCACATGATTGGATTCTCTCCTTCTGGCGTTGTTCAAGTATCTCTACTCCTCCTGGTCCCTTTAACCATCTGAAGAGAGCCCCAGCCTGAGTTCCACTTATCCAATGAAGAAATTTTTCTTATAGTATCTTTCACCAAGAGGAGGTAAGTTGCTTTCTTTCTGTGAGTATACTGTCACTTCCCATTAGGACATCAGCTCATAAAGGACAAGAGTTTGCCTGAGCCACCTCTATTTTTTTTTAATACCTATCCTTAATAGTAGTTTCTCCTCTCAATCTGCAATTAAAGATAGTGGGGGAAAGGTGTTTGTACTGTCCTACCCAGTCACTCAACACTTCACATCTGATACTAGCTGTCTAGTGGCACTTTTTCCACAAAAAGTACTTTCTCAGTTCTCTAGTAGATTCCAACTTGAAGTCCTATAATTGAATGCAGTTCTGACACTCTTCATCTAAGACAGGATGAACTCCCACAGGTTCAGGACTTAGTCTTGCAAAACTGACCCCCAACTCCTTTTCAGGTGTTAATGAGTAGGTTCCCTCCTAACACAGCCATTCACTTCCATGATGTGTAAGTTGCAGGCTGTGATTTGTGCTCCAGACCAACTGGACATAAGTTCCCAAGTATCCTCTTCGTGTTAGCATGGTTCACAACACACACAAAAATATTTTAGCCGTATTTGCATCTTTATTATAAGGACACTACAAAAGATACAGGTGATTAGCCAAATAGAATACATGAAGAACATAAAACATCCAGTGAGGAGGTCAGAGTCTCCATTTCCTCTCAGGTACATCGTCCTCCAGTTATCTTCAGGTAGGCAGTCTGACGCTGACTGAATAGTCTGTTTTTTTGTGAAGACTTCATTATGTATACACTATTAATTAAGTTATTGAACATGGAGATCAACTCAATCATTGCTCCTCCCTTTATTGGGAATTTGGGAAGGCAGGCTGAACTTTCCAACCCTCTCATCTCATAGTTGGTTCCCCTACCAATGGGACCCCATTCTTAGGCTTTCCAAGTGCTGTAGCCATCAGTTATCTCATCAGAATATATGAATACACTCATCACAAGAGATTTCATGGGTTATTAGCAACTATCAGTGACCAAGGTCAGAGAACAAATGTATATCTCTATTATATCACGACATCCACTGCACCAACCTTGTACTCCAGCTTTTGTGGGGCACCAGGCTGTCCAGATGTAGAAAGGAGGACATTTCTTCTCAGCTGCCCTGAGCACAGCTCACCTTCTGACCTGGGTCTCTGAGTACGGGAGGCCTTGTCCCCTCATGCAGCTGTGCACATGTGCAAAGCTGAAAGTGTAAGGGAATTAGAACTGAGCAGGGCCATGCTTCAGCCACAGGGAAGCAGCAGCTGGAAGACAAATCCTTTTGCCAGTCAGGGGAAAGCTAAAGTGCCTGCTATACAGCTTCTAAGAAAATGTCCATGGGATCCAAGACATAATGTAAGCAGCTTGATAATGCATTCTTGGGTTGACTGGCTGTCCCTATCTTGTTGAAGGGGACTATTTCCCAGGGTAATAATATAGTCGGTACACCTCAGGATTTAACAGGGTAGGGGAGCATGTGGAGACTATCTTTCTACTGCTCCATCTCCAGCCCCCAAAATGTATTAAGAATGTGCTGGATACTGAGGTAGAAGATCTTAGCTGGAGCAAATAGGAGCAAACAAGTAGGGAGAAGCTGTCCCAGGCATGAGATCCAGCACATGTGTGTAAAACATAGGATCCAGGGGGACTGATTCCTGAGTACTGTACACACAAGAAACTAGAACAGTTCTGTCTTCAAGTCTTTGTTTGTATGTGGCACAAAACCAAGTGAATCTGCAATGAATAACTTAAATCTAGCACCAGCCAAGTGAATATTGGTAGGGCAACCATTTTAATGTCTCATCTCTATAACGAAGAAGCCAACCCAAAATTTTCAGAAGCATAAGACCTTTCCTCTTCTTATGACCATCGGGAGTCTGTCCACCAGCCATGTGCTCTCTGCAGAGTGTGTTTCTTTTCTACCTTCAATAAATGTACATCTTCTTGATCTTTTCTGTGCATCTTTTTCAATTCTTCATTCAGGACATCAAGAACCTGGAAAACTTTCCTGAGACCCTGTTATAGTTTGTGTCTAGATATCCTCCCAAAGCTTCACACTTTTAGATTGGGCTTCTTTTTTAGAAGGAAACCCAATCTAGAGTTTATAACTGATTCATGACTCAATGCTACAATCAAGAGTACTGCAATTAAGTGTGGGTGATTGCTGGATTAGCCTACTCATTATATTTCTTGATAAGAAATGTGATTAGTCTGGAGAAGATAAAAGGGGCACGAAAAAGCTTGCCACTTCTGCTTTTTCTATCTTTCACTGCCATGCACTGTTGTCTTTCTGCCACGTGCCACCCTTTCTTGGAACCAACCAATCATAGCTGAAACCTCCACAAACTGTGAGATAACTAAACGTTTCCTCCCTTAACTTTGGGTGCCAGTGTTTTGTCTCAGGAACAAAGGAAAAGTAATTAAGGCAGACCCATTAACTGGAAACATTTTCTTGATAAACCCAGCTAGGAGGAAAGATCCCTTGGCAGAAAGAAAAATGTTTTCTTCTCTTTTTTTCTTTTCCAGTTATTTCTCTCTCTCTCTCATTGGAGGCCTACATTAGGCACTTAAGGATTGCTAATTCAGTCACACAGTAGATCACTTTAGGCCCTGCCAAGTACAAGCAAAATGAAAATAAAAACAAAGCATTTTATGGAACATGTAGGTTTCATGCATGTGATCTGAAATTCAATGTCTCCTTTGCTCCACACTTTTATTCTTCTCAGCACTCTACACAGCTTTTCCATGCTTCCTTGGGGGAAGAGGGAGCTGTCAGTGACTTGATCCACTGCTTGAGCAGCCACTGACCCCGGCCTGCCACTCTTATGTTCATCATAATCAAAGTGGCATTTGAGATTTCCCTCTGGATGACCTTTCATCTCTAGCGAGTCACCAGCTTCAAGGGCCTTCTTTCCTAAAGTGGCAGGGGGCCATCTCAATTTGTCTTTGTGCCATACATCCCAACTGTCCTTGTAGACACCAGGACATCTCACCCTTAGAGATAAGAGCTATAGGTAATGCTTTTAGGGGAACATATAGCCCTGCGTCCCTCTTCCTGTCTAAATCTGCTTAGATCACCTCTGTTTCCCTTCTATTTCATCTAATAAAAATCCAGGTAATTTAAAAACATGTGACTGAAGGCCTGAGCAGAGTAAAGAATAGACAGCAAAGGTCAATCAACCGGCTGTGAGCGTGTGAAGTAGAGCTGGGGCCGTTTAGTCAGTAGACAATAGACCCTACGTCCAGGATTGGAACTTTCCAAGGCTTTTTTTTTATATATGGAAAAAAATAGCCATCTAGATTGACTAGTTTTCTCTTATTGCTGAGGCAAAATACCTGACACCCAATATTAAGGAAGAAAAGATTTATTTAGCTCACAGTTTGTGGAGGTTTCAGTCTGTAATTAGCTGGCTCCAAGGCAGGGCGGCATGGAAGTCTCTTTTCCTCTCTCATATTGTAAACAGGCCTTGGGTAGGTAGAGCAGTAGGTCGAGCACTTGCACCATCTCCCTGCTCTACTGGTGCTCAGGCTGAGGATGTTTACAGAGTGAAAACCTCGCCTCCCTGCTGAGTGGCTTAAACTTCTAAACTCCTCAGGTGGACACAATGTACCAACATTACCCCCTCTGTCTCTGCTCCTTCACAAAGTAGTTAATGAAGTCTTTTGTTGGGATAAGTGCAAGGCATAATTTTTCTCAGGCAGTTAGATGTAGCCAGTACAGTCTCCACCCTGGTTTTTAGGGAGTCATACCAGACCACAAATAGGGGGGAGTCTAAGGCAAAAGCGCTCCTACATTTCTTTCTTTGTCAGAGACACCTGGCAGTGTAGTTTGAGTTTCATGGCAGATGCTCCAGCTCAGGGTATGCCCATCCTTCTGCAAGGGCACCCTCAGAAGGACCCAATCCTAGTCTCCTTCATGGGTCCTACGAAGCCTAACAGGAGACGGTTTGCCCATCTCATCAACTTTACCAGTGGGCTCCAGAAATGACAAGAAATAAAGTATAGAATGTTGGTCCTATTTATAATACTGCTCTTCAGTTGTGTCTTTTCTAGAAAAGCTAAGGCATACATGGTCTGAAATCAAATTGATGTTCAGGTTTTCCTACCTATTGTTCAGAAACCATCCCTCTGCAAAGATCCAAGAGATATGACACATAACAAAGCCCTGAAGAGGACATTGATATTATTGATGAGTTTATTCTCAGATACTCAATCTCTCTTTTAGGGGGATACAGACCTTCCTCACTTATTTAATGGAAAAAAACTCACTGGTAGATCTCCTCAAAGTCTTCCTCATAGTTTTCGGGCCAGTAAATCTGTCTCTCCCTCTCAAGGGGCTCAGAAGTTCCAGCAGAAGCCTAGGCAGGATCAGCACTTTTCAGACCCCTCTCATGCTCCTTAGGTGGACTTACACTCTGCAGGACCTGCCCTGAGAGGGGATCTCACCTCCCAACTCATGGGTCATCTGTCCCCTAAGTGAGACCATGGGAAGAGGGGATCTGCTCAAGTAATGGTTCCTGTTGAGACTATACCAGGCTCCCTGACTTATTCAATCAGTAGGTGGCTCTTGCTGAACTGTGTAATGGAATACCTGGCAGGGAAAATCCAGCAATGCCTGTAGGTATAAAACTAAAAGTCCAGCCAACTTCCAAACTAAAAACTGTTCAGTCAAAGAAAAGGCTCACAAAGGCCTTTACTCTCACACACAGGTTTCTCAAACATGGTTGTCGTGGCTGTGTCCACACCCTTGCACACTTCATTCCTCTCACAGTGAAACTTGCAGGAGAATACCGGACAATTCAAGTTTCCCTCCTTACTAATGAAGTGGGAACTCCAATCCAACATATAGTGGCAAATCCTTATATGGCATCCTCTCTCCAATTCCAGGACACACAGATTGATTCTCAGCCTTGGACCTCAAAGATGCCTTCTTTTTTATTTCTTTCCATTTAGCTTCCAAGCTCCTGTTTACCTTTGAATGGGAAAATTGCATCAAAAGAAAAGCATCAGCATACATGGACAGTTCTCCCACAGAGATTTAGAAATATTCCTTGCCATTTTGCTATCTAAACTCTCAACATCTGAGAGGGATTGATATTCTCAAAAGAAAAATCTCAGATATCCTTTCAGAGAGTGAGTCCAACTCTTGGGGTACATTCTTAGACCTAGGGAATGACAACTGTTTAGGGACTATATCCAGGCTGTCTGTGATATTAGGGTCTCCTACCAGCAAATACTAGCTCCTTTCCTATTTTGAGAATGGCTGGCTTCTACTGAATCTTCAGTCAAATGCTCTTCCATGGAGATGTACCCCCAGATACCTAATTTTGGACTAATGGCAAAGCCTTGATGTAAGATTAGCAGAGGTCCTACATCTGAACCTTTACAATGGACAAAAGTGATCAGCATTGTTTTTCAAGAAATAAAACATGCCTTCACTCAGGCTTTAGCACTAAGAATACCCAATGTAAGGAAACCTTTCTTCCTCTACATATCAGAAAAGAGAGCAATTGCTTTGGGTGTTGTAGCTCAAACACTGGGACAGGAACCTTGCCAAGTGACACACTTTTTGAAACAGTTACATGGAGTGACGATCAGATGGTCATCCTGCTGTGGGCAACAGTTATGCTAACAGAAGAAGCCAGAGGTGACTTTGGGAAGAACTAGACGTATTGATTCTTCATCAGGTCAGGGTTATTCTGGAGATAAAAAATTACTTGTGGTTTTCAGGGTAACAGCTTACCATGTACCAGGTCATGCTTGCAGACAGCCCTGAGGCTACCATAGAGACCTTCAGGACTCTTAATCCTGTCTCATTGATTCCTCTAGGATCAGAGACTGGCCATTCTATCAACAGGTGATTTCCCTGATCTATGCAGGCAAGCAGAAGGCTAGTGACCTGCCCCTTCACCATCCAGAAGAAGAGTGCTTCACTGAAGCAAGTAGCTTTGTTCAGGAGGACATCAAAAGGTAGGTAATGCAGATATCAATTTACAACAGGTCACTGAAGTCAAACTCTTTCCCCCTGGGTATCTTCTGTCAAAAAGAAAAGCCTATATTTTTTACTCAGGCATTGATGTTAGGAAAAGACAAGAGACTAAATATCTACACAGAGTGAAAATTTGCCTTTCTGGTGCTACACATCCATGCAGCAATCTCAAAATCAAAGACCTTCAACCATCTATGAAGCACAAGCAAGAAACTCTATAATTCCTGGAGCCAGTCTGCCTTTTAAGGGAGACAGACTACAAGGGACATTCATTACAAAAGTCTCCTTGAGAAATCAAAAGACTGGTAGAGGGTAAAATGGATAGCTTTATGGCCTCTCAAATGTTAATCTTATTCTCAATTGCTTAGGAATCATTAAAACCAATCTACACATCCTGGAAAAATAAGTGAGCCTTAGAATAGGGAGACATTTTTACAAAGGGGGTTTTGGTGGTATTTGAGAAACCTGTCCTTCCTCATGGGACACAATAGAAAGATATTGGAATCTTTTATGGAGAGCCAGGGATATAGCTCAGAGGTATAAGTGCCTGCCTGACAAGCACGAGGTACTGAGTTTGATCTCTGCTATGAAAAAAAAAAAACTCTCATGAGTCTTTTTATATGTGAAGGGATACTACACGGAAAATAATCACTCAAATTTTCAGAGGCTCAGGGCTAGTGGTGATCACCACCAGATTGCCCATTATATGCCTATAATAACACTGACAAGCCTGGACCACTTCCTTATTAGAACCTGTTCAGAGAAGAGAGGGACATATGTTAGAAAGGACTGGCACTTGGAGTGTACCCATATGCTGCCATCCTGTGGGGTATTTGAACAAATATTGGCCCTAATTAACCCTTTACAGAAGGAGTGAGACCTTCCTTATCAATTCAGAGGAGCCTAAGGTAGTAGTCAAACTGCTTTTCAAAGAAATCATCCTCCAGTTTTGATGACCCCAGTCCCTCCAGTGAGACAACATGTCTCATTTTCACCTGTCCAGTAACTTAGGGGTTGGCAAAGGCTTTGGAATAAAGTATCATCTCCGTTTGTTTTGGTGGCCAGCTCAGCCCACCCTGGGGAAAGAACTGGCTCAGCATGTGGTGCTGGGGATAGAACTGGGGTCCCTGCGCACATGCCTGAACTTGCCTAATAAGATGTTTTAGACCACTGAGCTATCTGGCCGGCCCTCATCTCTGTTCTTGATGGAAATCTCAGTCACTCAGAAAAGTTGAAGATTCTGGTAAAAAACCAGACCCTAAAGCAAAGTCTGGTCACACTTTGCCCAAGAGACTTCTAGGTCTTGGCTCACTGTTGCCAGTACTGTAATCCTCGTGAGGATTTGGGACATCCCCCAAACTTGGCCAAGTGTGAGTCCATTTGAAATGATAAATGGAAAGAATTTCTTATCTTCTGTTATGATAGTGATCCCAGAGGCCAGAGGACTCTTAAAATACTTATTAACATAGGCCAAGTACAGTAAGTGATTTAATCATGTGGAAACAAAGTGTAGCCAGCTCCTGGCCCAGGGGAAGCAGCTAGTGCCTGACCTAGTAAACAAGTGCTTATTAAAAATTTTAAAGAAGGGGACTGGGGAGATAGTTCAGTAAAATAAGCATTTGCCTGGCAAGTACAGGGTCCTGAGTTCAATCCCTGGTATAGAAAAGAAAAAAAAAAAAAAAAAAAAAAAAAAAAAAAAAAAAAAAAAAAAAAAAAAAAAAAAAAGAAGGAACTCTTGCTGACCAATTTAATCCAACATGAAAGGGTTCGTTTTAGCCATTGCTAAATGGCTAAAATACCCACTGCAAAAATGGTGGCAGAACTAGATGGTTGGATTCATCCTTCTAGGGTAAAGCTAGTCTCCTTTAGATTGTCTGAGACAAAGAACAACCCAAAAGTAGAAATCTACTTCTGTGAACCTTTGGAGGAGCTGAGGCTATTTTCTCAAAAAACAAGATTCCAGTACTGCTCAGGTGCAGAAAAAAGTCACCAACGAGCCCTAAATGGACACCTGCCCTGGGTCTTCTGCACTTAACCTAGTTGGTAAGGTGGGGCGTAGCTAGCTAGCACTAAGCCCTCTGGCTCTTGGTAGTTTATCTGATAATGCTCTTTCCCATGCTTTCCTCTCCGTGGGAAGCACAGAAAGAAATAAAACTCCTTTAGAAACTTCTCCCAAATAACAGCACAGAGGAATAATGTCTCTAATTGTGAGATCTGTCAGTTGTGAGTTCACCTTTTAAGACAGACCAGGAAGTATTCTGATCTGCTTCTTATATTTGGCTCCTGCCTTGCCAATGTGACAGTAAAATGTGTCCATTCAAGGCTTTAAAAGATCTGCCTTCTGATGACGATCCAGATCACAGCTCATGACTCTCCTGACAAATTAGCCCGTTTTGCTCTTATTGAACAGGCAGCTCAACAGTTCTCGACATATAACTCTTTCCTCATGACTTTCTGACAGGTTTTCTTTTTCCAGACCAGATTGTAAGGTCCAAAATTCCAAGTCAGTCAGAGAGCACATAATCCCCAGTAGACAGGGCCTGTGGCATCTTTCAGCAAGAAACAACTATACAAAGACAGAGGGCTGTATTATGTAAAGAATTACAAGGATTTTCTTTCAAGGGGCAAATATTTGTTAAGCAACTGGGCAAAATCTGTCAAGTCATACATCACAGGGTCCATGCACAGAATACAGGATCCAGAATGGCTCTGTAATTCCTGAGCACAGAATGCAAAGCCAACCAGAAGAGGACTACTTTTGATTCTTCATTTATGTCTGGCATTAAATGGTTCTATTGAGACTAGTGAGTCTTCAATAGAACAGTTTTTTTATTTTTTTGCAGAACCAGGGATTAAACTCAGGCCCTTGCACTTGCCACAGAAGCACTTATTCCACAGAGCCATCTTTCTGGCCCTCAATAGACTAGTTTAAGTCTAGTGTCAGGCCAAGTGTGTTTTTGATAGAACAACTACCCCAATGCCTTATTTGCATGAGAAAGAAGTCAACCTCAGATTTCTAAATACAAAAACTACTTTTTATTATTCTGTTTTGAATCTGTTTCACTTTGCGGAATGTATTCCTTTTCCATTGTCAGAAAATGTACACCCCACTACTTTGTGTGTGTGTCTTGTCTAATTCTTTGTTCAAGATACCAACTACTAAAAATTTCTCTGGGGCCCATTATCCAATTGCAATACTATATGAATATTTTTAATGAAACTTTAACACCATTTTCCACTGATTACAAAAATATACCATACTCTTTTTTTACAGGGTTCACAAAATTAAACAGGCCCAAGCAATCCTAGACAGAAAAGACATTCTTAGTTTTGCTGATCTTCTCAACAAATACTAGTTCCCTCTGACATCCATAGTAAGCATTAGAATTGCCCTACAAAGGAGAAAAAGATATCTTTTTCTTGCTGATATTATTTCAGCCTCATCAAAGAGTTGGGTAATGACTATAAGTATGACCAGTTAAAGAATACTCATTTAATCTCATGTAGAGTACAACCTTCTGAAAAGAACATGAGATAAAAAAATTAACAGTTTATAAAAGAGCAGGCAATATGCACTTTGATGGAAGCAAGTATAAATTTTGACACATTTCATGGCTGGTTTTCCAAGTACACAGGTCAGCTCTAGAGGGGAGGTGGAGAAATGAGAAAGGGAGAGAAGGCTGTAAAAAGGACGAAGATGTGTTATACTCAGGTGACAATTGCCATTAATGTAATCAACAGGCATGTGCTAGTGAAAGTGCTAACAATCTAAAAATTAAGATCAGCTGGTGACAGATCACAATGCAAAAGTTCGGGGTTCAGTCCTCAGTACTACAAATTAATTTATAATCCAATGAACACATTAAAATAAATCCATGTTGTATGAACAATAGATTTCAATGTCAGTTCTTAAAATAGACAAAAAATAAGGGTGACAAATGTATCTCTACCAATGAGATCATTTTCCTGAAAGTGGAGTGTTCAAATGTCTAATGCTATACAGTAGTAAAATGAGTGCTGTAAAACCTAAGTTTATTTTTTGCATATAGATACATCATATTAAAAAATATCAGAAAAGCTTCAGTACAAAGTTTTGCTGCTACTAGTGGTTTAGAACTTACTTAAGGTGTTTGCTTCCTGAGACTCAAATTATTGCAGACTTGCCAAGCCAAAGTAATTCCAGAAGAAAAAACAAAGCATATTGGAAAGTGATAGCTGAGTAGAGTTTAATAGAGCTTAAGCACAAAGATCCAGTCAGATTTTAGGGGAAACAATAAGAGATAGCATTGTTCTGTGGTATTAGCCACATTTTTTTTAAAAAAGAATCTTTTAATAAAAATTATTCATAAAAATCCTAATACATTTCAAAGAGAAAGATATCCCTTAGTACATTTATAAAAGAACATTTGGTCATTTTACAAAATGCTCTCTTTTAATTTAAATACATTTCTTATTTACAGATTAAACATAAATATCTACAGTAGCAAAGCATATTACACATTACAGAGAAGCATTTGAGTATTTCAATGTTTTCCCAGAGGTTCCATCTCTAAATTTTTTGAAAAAACAATTACTTTTCTTGTGTATAATAAATAAAAATGTCTGTTATTTAAAACTAAAACAAAATACTTTTTAAAAATATTCTTCTGCCTCTCTCAAAGAGGGACTTAGTGAATTAGAGAAGTCCACAGGTGCTTGACATTTTTATCAGATTCACATCCAAAATTAAATAGGGGCATAATCCTGAGCCTGACCCAGGGGAATCCAGGGCAGGTTGCCCTATCTCTTCTCAAATGGGGGTTGCTAACCACATTTAAGAAGACTCTTCCTCTCGTAGGATTGAGGGGACTTGGGAGAGGGCCACCAGAGAGAGTAGCCATAAGGAGAGCAACTCCTGACGCAAACTGTGTTCGAGCCTTGACAGTCTCTCAGATAAGCAGCTTGGGACATAAATACCTCAACGTTACGGTCCTTACTAACCATTTTTAAATTCCTTATGTTAGGATTGAATTGTTTAAAATACACTTCTTAGAGCTGCTAGTAATCTGGGTAATCTGTGAGTTACCCCAATTTGGTGTTTTTAAAAAACAGAACTTTATAAAATTCAGAATTAATGGACTTAGGGGCTGAGGAGATAATTCAGCAGTCTAAGAGCACCTGCCTAGAAAGCACAAAGACCTGGCTTTGTTCTCTGGTACTGCATGCTGTGCTAGCTCAGAAACTGGGTGTGGTGGTACATGTCTGTAATTCCAGAGCTTGGGAGGCTGAGACAGGAGGATCAGTATGAGTCCAAGTTGCATAGTGAGACCCTGTACCAAATAAATAAATAAATACTTTTAAAAAAAAGAATTATGGACATAAAAATATCCAAATCCAATCTGCTGTTAGTACTGTTAACTCAAAGAATCATTGTGATAAACTCAAGACTTTTGTAGGTAAATGGGTTCAACTAGAAACCATACTCATACATGAAGTAAATCAGACTCACATGTGTAAAAATCATACTGTTTTCCTAGTGTAAGAAAATGAAAAATTGAATAAAGTCCATAAAAGGGAAAGAAACTGCTCAAAAGTGAAGAACAACTAGGATGGGGCCATACAAGGTGCCTAAGATAATTGTACTATGAATTTCTGTTTGTTTATTAAAAGAAAAGTTAGTATTTATATTGTGTAATCAATTTTACATGCTTATATCTAGTAATCTGAGTAATTACTTTAAAAATAACAGCATGCAATATAATAACCATTGTTAATTTCTTATATCTTGTTTTGAAATTCAATATTGTTTTATTTTTTCTCTTTAAAAAAAAGCATTGTAAAAAAAAATAAATAAAAATCATTGTGAGGGGCCAGGGATTTAGCTCAGAGACACAGTGCCTGCCTGGCAAGTGAGAGGTCCTGAGTTCAATTCCCGGTAATGTCCCCCCCAGGCCCCCCAAATAAACCTATCATGAGACAATCTGCCTCTTGCTCTTTTAACTTCTGGCAAACCGTGGGTGTCACTCTGAGGTTTGCTCTGTCTTCTCCTCTCCTTATGCTGTCTCCTGTTCTACTTCATACAGGGCACAAGATACCAGCTTTAGGGAAGTACTCATTTAATGCACAATGACCTTAGGGTGCTTCACTACAAATTTCAAAATGTGTTTTTATAATTAGGCTGGATTCCCAGATCTTGAAACTTGCATATATATATATATATATATATATATTTGAAGGGTCGCCCTCATTCTATTAAAGACATGGAACAAAACAACCCTGAAAACCAGTCATGCTATCGGTACTGAGAAAACTGGTGGAGGCTATGGTGGTCTGACTCACTTCCCCCTGGAGGACTGAAGCACTCATCTTTCATGTGTGATGACTCACAGCTGAGTGATTAGCCAAGAATTGCTTTATCTGAAGAGTGCACCTCTAATAAACGCCACAGAGGTCTGACCTCTTGCCGCCCTCAATTCTGGGTAGGTTTGAAGGGCTATCCTGGGCTGTCCCAGGGAATGAGCTGAAGGGCCTCTTACAGTTTCTTCAGCATTCCTTTTCTTCTAGACTCTTGGTTCTATCACTTCTCCCATCTCTACAAAGGGCTGAGCATGAAGATCGGCAGCATAGGCAGTATCTGGAGCCAACGTAAGTCAGTTGTAAAATTAACTATTATCATTGCAAAATTATACAGGACTCTATTGTTTTTAAAATGATAACTCTTTGCCAAAATGTTAGTTTATGTTTATTTCCTCAACAAAAGCAGAGTCAAGTCTATTTTTCTTTCCTTGTGTCAACTGCGCAGATTCAAACTAGTTAAAAAAAAAAAAAAGTGGTCTCTGTTCTGGCTGGTGCCTTCTTTCATTAACTAAAGTTCTCAGCTCCATTTTAAACTCCTAATTGTGTACAATTAAGCAAAAGATGGCAAAGAGAGTGATTGCTAAACAAGAGCTGGAATTCAGAGTATGGACAATTTAGAAAATTGCATTTGCTCTAAGAGAGACATCAGGGAAACAGGGAAAGAAAGAGAGGCCATCACAGTAACAGCTTCCTAGACAATATTTTGCATAAGGTATGGTTTGGAGATTTGTGTCTGGAGTGAAGAAGAGACTGGTTTAAAATCTGAGATTCACCCCACTTTCAGTTAACGATCTTAATCAAGTAACTAAATGCTTCTGAGTCTTAGCTTTCTTACCTATGGAATGAGGATAGTGACAACACTCATTTCCCCAAAGTTGCTGAGAAAATTTAATAAGATTTCACAGCGTAGAATCGGATCTACACTGCAGCTAGTGATACCACAGCAATATTTACACGAGCAGAACGCACAGGAGAAGAGTGAGGAGAGAAGGGTTTTTCTGGGCATACTTCTTTCCCAGATCAGTGTCAATGGACAGATTGGTCATTTAACTTTCTTCAGCTTGTGTTTTCTCCTTAGTAAAACAGTAACCTGCTAAAGTTTAGATAAATGAAAGTGCCTTGCCAGGCATTGATTCAAGACAGGTTTAAATGTCATCACTAGATAACATGGCCAGCTACTGACTTACAAACTGTGAGATTTCCATGAAATATGCAGAAGATGATAGGAAACAAAATAAATTTTATGGGTGAGTATCTTAGTTCTGGCAGATGCATCCTATAATCTCTTAATGCTTTTTTTTCCCTCTTGAGCTAAGGAGGCTTCTCTATAGCTGGCTGTAGTGATTGGATTAATGGGAAGATCTACTAGGGTTTATGTAAAAACTCAAGGTAAACAGTCACCTAATATACAGAGGTAATAGTCTGGGCCCAAGGACACTATAAAAGACAATTAAACTTGAATCAATAAATTCATTTGCTTAAAAATCTTACTAAAAGAGAAAAAACTAAGCTTTTGGATTTTCTAGACATCTGCCTCTTTAGTAATTTTCCTTAACTGAAAATCTGTTTATTGACACTATAGGTTCTCTAAAAGATGCAGACAAGGCCTGGGGATATGGCTCAGTGGTACAAGGTCTGTCTGGCAAATGTAAGGTCCTAAGTTTGGTTCGTGGTACAGAAAAACAAAAACAAAAACAAACTGTATACAAATTACTCAATACATCATCCCCACTATCTCCTGGAATTGGTTTTAGTTTATATTTCTAATGTAGATCAGAAGATCACTTACCTTTTCACCAGTTTTTTTTGCAAATTTAATCTAGTCTGACATCATTGAAAAATCAAGTCTCTTAAGGGTAAGAACAAGAAACCCTCTTAAACTCTGACTGTACCCGAAATGAGGATATAGGTGAGAAGCTCAATCTCCACTAATTTAAGTGGTTTAATAATACTTGATATAAAGGATCAGAGAATAAAGAGTCAATACAGACTCAGAAGCTTCCACAATGTTCTGATTTATCAGGTTTCACTTTCCTCACAAAGCAGGTGACAAAATAGAAATAAAGCAAAATGAATCTATTCTTATTAGATTGGGCTCACAATCTCATATTGAGTTTAGATATTGGATTTTCTGCTGGCTTCCTATATTGTCCACTTATTGCTTTCAAGGGAGCCAGCCATGGCCTAGGATAATGGTGTGTCAGTGGCATCAGACGTTGTAAATGGATGGCACAATTTCCCTAGGCTTTGCTGCCAGGGGAGTGTCCTAAATAAGTTAGTGTTTATGTTCCATGATGTTTAGAGGCTTGATGGAGACCAGACAGAAGTGATTCTTGCATAGAATGATGACATGGTAAAAGAAAGTGGGAACATAAAGATAAATATTCTCATGGATGATATTTACTCAGGAACAGTATTGTCTATATGAGTGAGGAACTGTACAGTTGATTGAAAAATACTCAAGGATTTATTCCACACTGATTATTTTCCTCCTATTTTCTCTTAGGGAATATTGAATATGCTCACTTCCTGCATTTTGCAACTGCGGAAAAGTCTTCTTCTCCACATCAAATTTGGCATCTGTCCACATGAATGTAGAGTTGGCCCTTTACTATATTCTTGTGTAAATGATCAGTCTGGCTCAGGGCTTCAGTACAATAAAGCAATAAAGCACTCTTTTCAATTTGAAATATTCTTGACTCTTAGTCTGGCTTTTCTTTATATAAATTCAGGTTTAATGATAGATTCTGCAGTTTGGAGATAGACTGAAAAACCAAGATTGTTTTACACTAATTAAAAATACAAAAAATATAACATATGGCACAGGTGCTAAGGAAAGTATATGTGATTTTGGAACAAAAACTGAGTATTTGTGATATTTTAAAAACTGAAGTTCTTGTAATAAAAACAATGGGTAATAGGTGAGTTTGAAAAGTAAGTGGGAACCATAGCACTTACTTAGGCAGATAATAATTTAAGACAGGGTAAAGAGACTAATAATTTAAGAAAGAGGAAAACTACCACAGAAAAGTAGCTTAGGAGAGTAAGAAGACAGAGACACAGAACACATATGAATGGTCAGACCAAAAAGAGAAGTATTTCCTCTATTACAAAGAAGTTATATGAAAATCTAAGGAAAAATGTTTTCATTTTGACACCACTGACATTCTATGACCCTAAAAGTCATGTCAGGTAATGATCACTTTAAGAAAGGAACCACACAGAGGTATTATGGCATATGCCTATGATCCCTCTTATTCAGGAGGGAAAAGCAAGAGACACAGCCTGAGCTCACTCCCCAGTACCACAGAGAACTAACAGGTACGTGCAAGAGGAAGAAGGTAAGCAACAAGGATCAATCACAACCTGCTTTGGGCAGTAGCAGAAAAATATTTCAGGTCAAGTAATAAAGGGAAGTTGATTACTGTTCTGGTGTCACAGAGAACAAAGAATCAAGCCATCACTTTTGCAATGACGAATTTACAAAATTGTGGGAAGGATAACCAGAATGGAAAGACAGGACACATTGAGACACTTTCGTACAGTATCCTCTTACTTTGAGGTATTTCCTGTCTGCAGTTATTTGATGATATAATATCGTCTTTGGTACCAAAATGAATCCCAACACAAAACTTAGTGGATCAAGGCAAGTTTTATGGATCAAGGCAAAATATTGTAAAGAAGTTTGTACAGAGTCAAGTTCAAATCCTTCCTCTAACACTTTCCAGCTATATACTGTGAAGCAAATTCCTGCCTCTTTCCAGTTTCATTTCATCATTGATTAAAGGGGAATAATATAACTACTAAATCTTAGGATTCTTGTGAATTTTACACTGTGCCTCAGTTAGTGTTCAGCAAATATTTGTGGGCAGCAGGATGAATTATTGGGATTATAGTTACTTCTTTTACTTTATTTCTTACATTTTCTACTATGAATATATATTACTTTTGGAAATAGAATCAAAAGCAGTCAATTTTTTAATTTAAAAAGATAAATTATAATAAATTTGGAATGTGAAAGATAAGAAAGCTAAATAAATTCTTATTTGAGAATGTTGCCTGTAAATAGGAGACTTGTATGTGAAATCGAGGGAGTAAGGAGCCCTAAGGAAAGTATAACATGGCACGTGGTCTTGGTGCCTGAATAGAAAGTGACAAGAGATCGAAACAAATAAGGTTCCTGAGCAGCATGGGAATTGTGGGCGAAATAAGTGGTCTTAACTGCAGACAGGACCAGCAGGACGTGGCGCTGGAGAGCAGGAGTGGAGTGGTCTTCCTGGGTTTGCCACTTGGCAGACTGAGGGTGCCAGGTACAAAACGATGGGAGAAGCTGAGTTTTCTGACTATTTGGGTATAACCCGAGCCATCACGGAAGCTGGAAGGAGGGCCAAGATTGGGGAGAATGAGAGGGCTACAAGGAAGAGAGAAGTAAGGAAGGGGAAGGGTCTCTTTTCTTGAGGCTTTCATGTTGTTGTCCATACTCAGTCATAATTTCACTAATAAGTTCAAGATTTGAGTGAGTTCCATTTAGAATGTAGGTGCTGCTAGTCTCAACAGTATGTGGTTGACAGAGCTAAACCACAAATACAAAAAATGCACTTCATTACAGGGGAACAGCATAGTTGAGAGCCTTCCTGAGTGGTGTGAACAGGACAGAGTAATGCTGAGACCTCGATCAGCAGACGGGGCACGAGAGGCCTCGCGCTTAGCTCCAGCTTGTGTCTCATTGGTATCAGACGTTAAGGTAAACTGGTCCTTGGGTAATGCTCTCTGATCTCTGACCCAGGGTCACAGAAGAGCTCCAATGTATGCTAACTACTAGTAGTAGGGAAATTGCATGCCTAGACAAAGACAGGTCTCCACATCCAGATATCGTGTAACTGCTGCCAGCACTCAATTGTCTCTGTCTTGGGAAGGCTGCCAGGTTTTACCTCAGGAGGTCTTCATTTTCTTTCAAGAGACCAAAAATCAATCACTTAATTCCTAGTGAGGTTAAGGTGGAAGATTAGAAAGGATTAGAGTCAATTATAAGCACAATCCCTTCTGCTGTGCTTCCTGGGGACCGACATACCTCTCATTAAAACAATTACACTGACAAGCCAGCGATATGATACCTACTTAGTGAGCAGACTTGGGTCTATGCTGAAGCCAGACCAGAGAGATTAAGAAAACAAGAAAATAAAATACTTAAAGAATTTCATAAACTCTGAACTGATATAATTCTAGGTAAAGATTGGCAAAGATGATTAGGTTTTGAAATTAGCCAATTTGTGCAATAATATTACATCCATATACTTTCTGAGGTGGAAAAAAGGAATACAGTAATACTGGTGGTGGAAGGTGAAACAGAATAAAACATTGAATAAATGACTGAAGGCTATGGACCAAGCAGATACCCAGGCACAGAAAACAGTACCGATTCCTCTTTTGTGCCATAAGACAGTGTTTGGTCTGTCTGTGTTGGCCTCTGCATGCTGCCCAGCTCCCTCTTTGAAGAGTAGATTTCATCTGAGGTATTTTTATCACTCAAAAGAATAGCTGTTTCTCAGATGTATTAAGTATTTTCCAGGTGTGAAGTACTAACTGGGATTTGACAGGCTAAAGTCCCTACTTTATGACCTCAGAGTTATTTCAAGCTGTTTCGTCAGCTTTTATGAATGTTAATTGAATCAATAAAATCCTTATGTAATTTTTAACATTTTTAAGTCTGTATAACAATGCTTCATTTCTAAGGAATTTTTCATGAAATGGGAATAAATTACGCTTGGAATGACTATAGTGTCAAAATTGGTATTTTATTCGCACAGAAAAGAAGAAAATGTAAATTCATGACTCCCAGTGTTACAAAAATCCATTGTCCCAGAAAATATTTGAAATATTTGATTAACCTGTGTAGCATTTATTCCTTCTCTGCTGGTACAATCAATGGATTCTGCTACATTAACTTTAGAGTTTTAAGCGAGATTTTTGCTCACATTTCTATATTCAAAACACTGCATTAGTTTTTGCCTTAATATGTAGTGTCCCTGTGCTTTGTTTTTATTTTTCTTCTTTAGGAAACTAGAGTTACTGACACAGAAAGTGGACAGAGACATTTATTTGGTGACTCAGTAAGAGACTAATTGGACAATGTAAGCCTTGCAAAGGCCTGGGGAGAAAAATATGAACTGAAGGGCAAAGAGCAGGACCCTCACCTGCTGTCACCCGGCCTTCCTCCACCAAGGGGAGCCCGCTGATAATTTACGGAAACAGTCCTTCGCACCCCCCATGGGAATACAACTGGGTTAGAGCTGTCATCAGTAGGGTCTTCTGAAGACCCTTAAAAAAACTGAGACATTTTTATTTCAAAAATGAAGGTAGACTCCAAGAGTTAGTGAACAGTAGGGCAAGAACTATTATTTCATGCCTATGTCTTGTACTCTGAGCAACTCCTATGAAAATAACAATGTGCAGTGTATTAGTTACAATTACTCTCCAATTAGCCCAATTTAAAACCTTGTTTTATTTCTAATTTTCTTCTTCTCTTTAACATAATAATAAAAAAATTACACAAAGAAAAGCATTCAATGCAGTACTGGTTTATGCAGAGCAACAAATAAGTATGTGGCTACTTTATTTTTCCTGTTTTAATGAGTAAGAGATGGCTTTTGAAAAATTATTTCTTGCAGTCACATTTCTAAGCCCTTACTGTACAGGCAGAGACAGATGTGTAACCCAATGAAGAGGTTTTACCAGAGAAGGAAACTGCCCTAGAGAGGCTAAGCACAACGCCCAAGGCCACACAGCTGTACAGTAGCACAGTCAGGGCTTGAGACCTGATCTCTGGTCCGGAGGCCATGCCTTCCCTCCCTGGCTTTGCTAATGCCATTGCTGCCTTTCCAGGGAAGTGGACACGGCTGGGGAGCCCGCACAGTCTGAAGATTCAGCACCATGTGAGTTCTCAGTCTGCCCAGTGGTCTAAAGAGGGGGCTCAGCTCAAAACCAAAACAGACTATGGAACAAGCTAATAGATAAGTATTTCTGAAATTATAAGGATGACTTGGAAATAACCTTGAAGCTAACTCAGATCTGATCCCACAGACTTATCCACAGACCCACAAGGGTCTGATGGAACTTGACCTAAGTAACTCTGCTGGCTGGGAAGAAATGACAGTCTAGACAGAACGGATGAGATCAAAATAGAGTTGGGGGGCTTCCAAGTTCAGCATATACCACCTTTCCCACAGGCGTCTCTGCTTCAGATTGGGCTCACAGCCCAGTCTAAAACAGATAATACCCTAGGGCACACTTCAGGGACTACTTGCAGAGCACCAGGGGTGGGCTGGATGGGGTTTTGATTGAAACCATTTCGATTGATGGTTCGTAGTGGCCAGGTTGAAGGCTGGCGTTGGGCTGGCTGTGCACTAGAGTCCTCTAGAGAGAGTGGTCTAAGACATAGACTTCCTTGGAGATTTTCTCTCAGTCAGCATTTGGTGAGGCACTGGCATCCATATGTATCAGAAATGTCTCAGGTGCTTTGATATGCATCCATCGCATTGATTCAAGGAGGCAGGGGCTTGAGGAGATAGAGGGACTGCTACTAATGTTAAGAGCCTCTGAGCCTCTAGGCCAAAAGCCTTTCCTTGTGGCCCAGATGGGGTGATGTGGCAACATGGTTAAGTGTTCTCTCCTCATTTTGCTCTTCAGTAAGTTGCTCCTTTCTCCTTCTGTTAAACATAACTGCCCCTCGCTGGGGATCTGATTTAATACCTAGCATACATCTCTTTTGAGACTTCACTCACTCTGGAGAGGTACCTGCTTATCTCCTTTATGACAAGCAAGTGCCTTGAGTTTAGAACAAAAATTGTATACTCTTGAATGACCCTTGTACCTACTGCTGTCCCTAGCACATGGTAAGAATAAAATTGAAAACAAATTAAAGGGAGCTTTCTTCCTATCCAAATGAAATCATCTACATTTTGGCTTTTAGAGAAAAGGGTCTTGATATGCTTTGAAGAGAGCCTCTTGTTACTGAGAGCTCAAATTTAATTTTCCATTGAGTTAGTAAAGTTGGTCCTTGATCTAAGTTTCCATGAGATAAAAATCTTAAACTCATGAGCTATATAAATACACATAGTGTCACTTCAGGCAGTGAGGCATGTGGCCCTTGAGCCTCTTTTATGGCTTCTACACTTCCAAGAATGATTCAACCAATGGCTGTTAAATAGATACAGATGCTGATCTGGGAAGCAAAAGGAGGCTAGAAGCCAGTGATCCTACATATATACAATACATCAGCCTCTAAATCAACTGGCATACTTTGGGAAGCATGTAATCCTTGAAGCAGATTTATCTTCAACTGCTCTAAATTAATTTGGAGATTTATAAAATTGGAGTGTTAGAATGAGGAAACAACCAACTGTCAACTTATTCTGGCACCCAAATGACTTAAATGCATGAGAAAGAGTTGCTAACCATGGTATGAAAACAATTCTGTTCTTTGGGTTTTTTTGAAAATAAGTAAAGTGGAGGTCTCAACTGAGCATGAATTCTATTCCCTCTTAATGGTGGCTCTGGCTAGACTGGGCAATTTTAGCAGACTTGGAGTGGTTCTACTGAAAGGTTATGGAACCGACAGTAATCTTAGGGGAAAACCCATCTCCAAAGAAGAAGGGGATAGGATTAGAATTATAGGCAAACCTAAGCCTTAAAAGGCAGTTGGACTTCTGTATACATCTTGGTGTTTTCTTTCATATTTCCTCTGACCCAATCTTTATGAACTAATGTCTTGGGCTATGGAGTGGCAAGGAATAGGGTGGGGATAAGTTGCTGCTATATGCACAGCTACTGAAGTATGTTATGTGGTGCATACAAAGCTAGACACTGGTCCAGGCTGAAGTGCTTTACTCTTTTTATCTCATAAGTATCATGTGAATAGATAAACTTAGTTCATAGCAATGCTAATGGAAACTTCATGTTTAGTCTAACTTCTTAGCATCTCCATATCTCTGGAAATCTCTCAGTCTTGCATCTTAATGGAACTGTCTTGTCTTCTGGTTCATCAGCCAACCTCTCCTCTGCACAGAGGATGTGCAATGTGCATAATGCAAGGCAGATCCTGCACTCCCTAGGGGAACCCTATTCTACCTTCCTTTCTTTCTCTCAGAAACATGGTAATGTAGTGTTTTCTTGATTGCTTTACTCAAATGAATGCATCTAGATTTTGTCCATTATCTCTTTAGAGAAGATAAAAAAAAAAAGTGAGGAAAAACAGAAGAAAAAATGCTGCAGATACCCATATGATAATTTAACCACATGATATCTGTTTTAATAAAATCTCTGTGGAGCTTGGGCCCTGGACAGGCTGCTTTGGTGTCTTTACAGTGTACCTCCATGCCACATTGGAGAGTGCACTGAGGGTTCCTGCTCCAACACAACCCAAACACGGGTGAGGGCAGCCCGGGTCACTGTCAGGGAGCTGCTGAAGACAGTGCTCACGGCAGAGGCACTACAAGCACTCTCTAAAAGAAATAGGCCCAGGGAGATGTGGAACCCATGTCGAGCGGCAGCATCAGTGCCCAGTGAAGGTGATGGTGGTATCGAAGACAGCAGTGGTACCCAGTGAGAGGGAAGGTCACTGTGGGCCACGCTAGCTGATACAGGACCCCTTTACATGATCCACATGAATAGGAAGCCGTGGACGCAGATATCCATGATTAGGTCTGGACAGAAGTGTAAGAAAATGGCACACGCCTGTGATAGTTAATTGTGGTGTCAAGTTGAGATATGTATATATATATATGCATATATATATATGAATATATATATTCTTATATATTATTTAATTTATAATATATACATAATATATAATCTAATGTATCTATACAGCATCTACCATAAATATATACATACATATATATATATATATATATATATATATATATATATATATATATATGCCCTATGTTTCTCAAACTGATATACTCTCTGTAGTCATGAAACAATTACTTGAAATACATGTGAGCTGTGAGATTCACTTTATTAGCTGAGGGATGACTATAGGAGCTCATGATACCACAAAGCAAATTGCTCTATAAGGCAGTGCAAAACATCTTACTAATGTGACTATTTTTCTTGTTTCATGGCCTTCTAAAGAATAATACAAATCCAGAAGTGTAGATGTGTGACAAAGAGTGAACTCAGTATGAATCCAGTCTGACTTAGTAATATCTGGGTTTTGATATCTAAATCTAGACAAAAATCTTCTTGTAAAATTCAGATTATTTTGAGAAGTCTCCAACTACCCAGGGAGTCTTCAAGAATGTGTGATCCAAAGCCACGGGCAAACACTAGACTGCTGTCTGTTAGAAGCTGAGCTGCACAGCAGGCTGTGAGTGGCAGACAGCTAGGAACGCTTCTCCTGTCCTTGCAGCCACGCCCCACCACTGTCGTTGCCTCCTGAGCTGCACCTCCTGTCAGATTAGCAGCATTAGGTCTCAGAAGGACGTGACTGCTGTGTAAACTGCTCATGGCTAGGATGTAGGTTGTCTGCTTCTTAGGAAAAGGGCGTGCCTGATGAGCTGAGGTAGAGCTGGGGCAGCGATGCTGGTGCTGGAGACTGTCTGCAAGTACAGCGTAACATTAGCAGAGAGGTTTGACCGCATGGAGACCACAATCAGCCCATCGCTTGCACACTCATCAAAACCTCATCAGTGAGTGGCAAGTGACTGGTTGTGTAATTTATAGTGGCAACTGAGTTGATGTACGTGAAGTGTATTAGCTGCTTCTGATTTAAGTCAGAATTCAACACTTAGTTTATTCTATGCATGACCTGCCCTTTATTTTATTTAACACTTCAGTCTTTGCCTCTTTCCTGTACTGCAAACTTGTTTCCATCAGTTTTTGTAAGTTCACATGCTAACCCTAGCTGAAATAAGAAAAAAAAAAAAAAAAAAAAAAAAAAGCACATCACTGAAGAGAGCTTTTCCTCTTCCTCTTCCTCCTCTTCCTCCTCCTCCTCCTTCTCCTCCTCCTCCCCCCAAGGTTTCACCATGCAGTTCAGGGTGGCCTCAAACTCACGTTGTAGCCCAGGAAGGCCTGAAACTCACAGCAATATTTCTGCCTCAGCCTTCTGAGTGCTGGGATTACTGAAAAGCACCATCATGCCTGGTTTAAAGAACTTCTTTGAAAAGAGAGAATTACCTAATCACAAGAAAGTAGATGATTTTAAAACTGACAACAAAAATAAAGCTGCGTTTAAAAGAAAATATGAAGAGTCTCATAGGTTCTTTACAATAGATGATTCACATTCTCTTTCTTTCTTTCTTTCTTTCTTTCTTTCTTTCTTTCTTTCTTTCTTTCTTTCTTTCTTTCTTCTTCTTTTTTTTCTTTTTTGTCTTTTTTGAGACAGGGTCTCACTATGCAGTTCAGGCTGGCCTTAAGCTCACTTTGTAGCTCAGGCTGGTCTCAAACTCACAACAATTCTCCTGCCTCAGATTCCCGAGTGCTGGGATTACAGGCATGCACCACCACGCCCTGCTCATGATTCACATTTTCAAAGCCCACTTAGTATAATATGCAGTGACTCATTATCTAACAAGGCCGTGTAACCTTTAAAATTGCTCTAAAGCATGGAGACATGACACCTTGCATGGAAAGACAAGTTTTTAGAATTTTTCAAAAGAAAATGTGAATGTGAGCAACAAAAGCAATTACTGAAGACCACCATTTGTCATACGTCTGCACTGACAGCGTCGTGTTAGAAGAGAATCAATTGCCTGAGATGGCAAATGGCATTGCCATTATAGTATATTTGAGACAACCTAAAATTGCTATATATTCTAGATTAAAATCAAGACAGAGCATCTCAAAACACAAACACTGGAACACCAGACTCCATTCCCAACATCTTAGTTTTGTGAAGGGACATTTTCTCCAGTCTCACAAACCATAAAAGTATTGCAGAGCAGACTGGACATAAGCAACATGTTTTGTTGCGTTGCTGTATCCCATCATCCCACATGAGATCATCTTGTTGCAGGAAAACAGGATCAGAGCTTCCACCAATTCTGCATCACAGTGAGTTGTATAATTATTTCATTATATATTGCAGTTTAATGCTAATAGAAATAAAATGAACAATAACTGTAATGCATTTGAAGCATCCCAGAGCCATCTCTCCTCCAGCCCTGGATCTTGCTGTCATAAAGATTTGGGAACAGCAGCACTGTCAGGATCAGAGTTCTCAGAGATGTGAATCAGGTAACCTCCATGTAGTTCTTCAGTCATGCATCTAGCCTCCAGAATTAGAGTGTTCGGGAATTAGGTGAAGTTATTGTAGTATTTGTGCTGTAAAAGCTACATGATTGTGAATAAGCGTCTAGTGTTAGCATGTATTTAATTGGCTCAAATGGATAATAAATGAAGAATGAATGAAGACTAATGAATTGTAATACTCTATATTATGAGTCCATAGAATCTTGAAAGTAGCTAATAACATAAAGTTAGTCACTGGAAAGATATTTTCTCAGTTTTAATTTGTACAATGTTGTTGATATCATAGGACAAAGAGGAAAAATATTGGATTATAAAACAAAAGGTCTATGTCTACAATCACTTTGCACCTTCAAGTGTGTGTGTGTGTGTGTGTGTGTGTGTGTGTGTGTGTGTGTGGCAGTACAGGGAACTGAACTCAGACCCTTGTGCTTGCCAGGGAAGCACTTATTCTACTGGGCCATCTCTGTGGCCCCTTCAAGTGTGCTTTTTTGTTTCTTCCCAACTCAACTTTCTCACCTCTTTAATGACAGAACTGCATGAAACTGTCACTTAAGTCCACTTCAACTATAAATTCTTTTTTTTTTTTTTTTTTTTTTTTTTTTTTTTTTTTTGTCTTTTTTGAGACAGGGTCTCCCTATGCAGTTCAGGCTGGCTTTAAACTCACTTTGTAGTTCAGGCTGGTCTCGAACTCACAACAATCCTCCTGCCTCAGCCTCCCGAGTGCTGGGATTACAGGCCTGCGCCACCACGCCCGGCTCTCAGCTATAAATTCTTATGATTATGGTTTTGTGCTGTTATTATAAATGGGATAAAACAGTGACTTATTCAACTTCTTTAGTGTACGGTATACCTAACTAACGATATATAAAGTAACATTAATATACAAAGCAAAGACTGGCAGGCGTTCTGTGGATCAGCTTTGGGGGGGTAGGTTTTACACCGCCGCGGTACTCATCTCAGCACCTCCCCTGGGCCCTGAGTGTTCTTTCCACAGCAAATTTATAAATGTTTGAGAGCAGCATAAGAGCACCAGAAACCAATTTGGCGTGACTTAGCTAGAGCCACATCTGGCACTGACTTTGGTGCCAGTGAATCTGGTTAGATCAAGAGTCATCAAGAAGAGCATGAGAGTTTCAGAGGGAGGCTGTAGGACAGGAGAGGGAACCAGTTCTTCAAAACTCCAGTTTTTCTTGTCTCAGTGGTTTCAAGACCAAAGTCTGTAAAATGTTTATGCCAGTTTATACTCCTTAAAAATGAAGACAGAAAGAGTGAAGAATTCCTGGGGGAGTCTCTGGGCAGACAACCTGAAGGCTCATGGAAACAAAAGTGTATTTCAAAAGCTATCAAGTAGAATGATGAAATGTCACACCAATAACGGAGGTCTGGGCCCACATTTTTAAACAGTGGCTTGGAGTTTATTCCCATTATGCCCATCCCTCCCTTTTAAAATAGATGGCTGAGTGAGAAACGTCATCTTTTTCTCATTCTTCTTCCATCTGATTCAGACATAAAAATGATGTTGTTTTATTTTGGTCGCCTTTTGTTAGAATCCTTACTGCAATCCATCGTGTCCTCTAAAAATGTTAGCAATTCTTTTTGACCTAGCAGAAGACGGTGAGTTTAAAATTGACTTGCTGATGGGGCAAGTGATACACTATGGTATCTTCCAGCTATTTTAGGTGAAACCTGTTCCTGACATAACTCTGATGGATGGTATTAAAACACAATGGGCGAGAGGAAAAGGAGGCAATGAGAAAAATGATCGTATTTCCCTATCTACCTCTCTATCCAGCACCCGACAAGAGAATGATACTCTATAATGACTTCCACTATGAAATTTATAATTGCTCCTTCATTTAGCACAGCTCAAGGGTGTGTCATCAAGGACTCTCCAGGGGAAACTTGTTGAAACGAAGGAGAGAAACAAAACAAAACTTCTTCAGAATGACATCATTGCCTGAACATCAAAGTTGTCATTTCTTTGTTTCATACACATTCTTAATTTAACCCATTTCTTCTTTAACTTTTAAAAATACTGTAACATAATGATAATTTGGATTTTATATACACATTTCACCTTTTTGTTTATTCATCCAAAATGGTCTTACCCATTGAGAATTCATGAGGTTGTTATATGCCAAGCATTATTTAGAATGAAAAAGAAAATAATAAGGAAGACAATGTTCCTCCCTTCAAGAAACATAGGCTTTGACTTTTCTATATTAAAATAGTACCATAAAAATACAGACAAAGAAGTCTCTAAATTAAAGATGTTGTCCTTAACAGGAAACTAAAAGTTAGACAAAGCTAAACTAGATCTTACTATGAGCAACATAAGGAAGAAAACTAATAATTCTTAGTTTCCTATGCCAGTTCAGTTAATTATCATTCTACCTGCCCAACCCTTTCAATATTTGAGTTGGGCATGCAATGGCAGTTTCCTTTCTTGTGCTAATCACAGATACAGTGACAACTTGAATGGGGGCAGTTTACTGGTCCTTTCTCTCTTGATCGGAAGTAGTGTAAGATGTGAACCTAAAATTTGAGGGAAAAACATCCTTAAAAACAGAAGTTAGCTCTGATTGTTCTACAGTACAATGGGTAACTATGGAGCAAAACACTCTATGATTAGAGCAGTACAAAATTTCCAACACAAAAAAATGATTTATGTTTAAGAAATGGAAATGCTCAATACTTCGATTTGATTATTTCTACCTATATTAAATTATCATAGGGTATGCTGTAAAGGTGATCTACAATGTCCAGTGAAAAAAAATGAAGTGCTCTTCTAAGTCCTTTGAAAACTACCTCTTTCCCACTTTTATATAAGATAAATAGTGAGATCCCTTTCAGGGCTAACTATTCCTGTCAATACTACTGCAGGAAACTTATCATTAATATGAGATTCATAGAAAAAAATATGGCACAATGTGTAATTGAATTAGTGCTTATCATAACAGAGGCTCTGGAATCTGTCTTGTTGCTCATGATATGTGTATTATTTATTAGAATTATTTTACTCTTAAATTTCTTTAAGAAGGCAATTCCAGTCATATCAGAGCATTGCAATAAGTGTTACTTTATAGTAATGGTTAGCAAAAATAGTCAGCCATATAGAATAGTTTTCAGGTTGTTCAACTTTTGCCAGTAGGGCAAGAGGTATCGCAAACCAGATGTGCAGCTAAACTATGAAGTTAGAATACCAAAATAGCACAGTACTTACACACAAAACAGAAATGTGGGGCAATGGTACAAAATAGAGGATGAAGATAAAATGCCAGACATATTCAAGTATTTGAACTTTGACAAATGGGCCAAAAGCATACACTAAAGACAGCCTCTTTGATAAATGGAGTTGGGAAAATTGGCTATCCACATGCAGAAGATTGAGCCTAGACCTCTATATGTCAACATGTACTACACTACATCAAAATAGGTCAAAATACTTGCACTTATTCCACTGAGCCATCTAAATGTGGAAACAGAAACAATTAATCTTCTGGAAGACAAAAAATAGATAAAACTTTTGAAGGCAGAAATATAGGCAAAGACTTTGTGAACAGAACCCCAACGGCACAAGAAATAATATTAACAACGAAGAAATGGCATAGTATCAAACTAAAAGCTTGTGGAGATCAAAGAAAACAACATGAATAGACAAGTTAGAAGGGCAAGTTTTTTCCCGGATAGCGCTTAGAGCGACTAACATTTAGAATGCATAATGAACTAAAAAATTTAGATTCTTTCCAAAATAAAATAACCAGTCTGAAATAATTAGACTCTTCTCAGAACAAATTTAGATAGCCAATAAACTCAGTGAAAAATCTTCAACATCACTGGCCATGAACAAAACAAACTGAATCAAGATATTATCTTACTTCAGAAAGAATGTTTATCACCAGAAAATTTTGGCAATCATTTATTTTATGGGTGCATATTTTCCACATACAACAAATGCTGGCCAGGCTGTGAGGAAGAAATGAACCCTTCCACACTGCCAGTGAGAATGTAAACTAGTACAACCGCTACAAAAATCAGATAGAGATTTCTCATAAATTGAAAATAGAAATTCCATTTGACCCAGCTATTCTCCTTCTAGGGATCTACCTCAAAGTGTTAAAGACATCAAATGACAGTGATACATGTGCACCTATATGTATAGCAGTGCAGAGTATAATAGCTAGGTCTCAGAAACAGCCTAGATACCCCTCAACAGATGAGTCTGCTAAAAATGTGGTATTTATAAACAGTGGAGTACTGGTCTGTGATATAAACAATAATTTGTGAGAAAATGGACACATTCTGAAACTACAATAGTAAATACAACAAATCAGACACATGTTTAAGTATCATATGATTTCTCTTATATTAGAGGTCTAAAATCTAAAGGGCTGAGGAGATAGCTCAGTGGAATAAGTGCAAGGTCTTGAGTTTGATATCTCATATCACCAAAACAAACATATATATATATATATATTTACATATAAATGATACATAATAGGAAGTAGGGAAGTGTTTTTTTTTTTTTGAATGGGAAAGGAAACATGAGATGGAAGGAGGATGGAATGACAAGAAAATGATTTATAAAAAGAAAATTATGGAAATAGAGATTTTTCAAATGAGAAGAGATCAAAATTTGAAAGACATGGGGGATGGGAGGGGAGAGGGTAAAAAAAGAATTAATGTGTATGTACATGCACAAATCCTTCATAATAAAGGTAATTATGCACTGCAAACATAGAGTAATGGAAATACACAATTAATAACAAAGGGTTGGTGGTGGAGTTGTGGAAGTATAAAACAGAATGAAGTAGAAGATCTATGGAGTAGTATGTTCCATCAGTATAAAATCATGCAGGTTGACATCATGGGTCATCCTCTTCTGTACTAAGTGGAAGAGGAAGATTTCAGACTCCTCTGTTTAAGGAAGCTCAAATACTCCAGCTGTG
This sequence comes from Ctenomys sociabilis, assembly GCA_004027165.1. Lineage (NCBI taxonomy): Eukaryota > Metazoa > Chordata > Mammalia > Rodentia > Ctenomyidae > Ctenomys > Ctenomys sociabilis. Next base: position 52,132 of record PVKA01012454.1, read on the forward strand.
TAGTGATTTGTGTGTGTGTGTGTGTGTGTGTGTGTGTAACCAGGGATTGAACTCAGGCCTTTGCGCTTGCCAGGGAAGTGCTTATTCCACTGAGCCATCTAACCGACCCCACTGTTTAGTGATGGCTATGATCTGAATGTGTTCTCCCAAACTCTAGACCAGAAACTTGATTCCGGTAAAGTGGTTATGAGGCAAGGCTTTTAGGCTGTGTGTAGACAGTGCCATTTTACCCACATGAATGGATTTATTTATGCCTCTGAACAAAAGGCTTGCAAAAACAGCTTTGCTTCCACTCATCTTTCTGCTTTCTGCATGAGAAAATGCAACACAAAAGACCATACCAGATGTTGATGCCTTAATTTTGGAACTGTCAAGCCTCTAGAACAATGAGAAAATAAATTATCCATTCTATTCTAAATTGTTGTAGGAGCATAAAGTGGAAGAAAGCATTGTGCTATAACATCTAAGTTAAAATAGTTGGTTTTGTAGTGCAGACAAACACACACTCTGCAGAAACCTAATGCATACCTTGCAGTGAAAAACATACCACTTCACAAATAATCAGAATCCTAGAACAGAACATTCCCTATTCCTTCTTCCTGTGGTCAACTATACACACTCACTTAATTCACATATTTATAAGCCATACCCAGTACACTGTTGCCAATATCATCTTAAACTATTCTTTGAATTAAGATTAAGAAAAGCAAAACATTTACTTTCAAACCCTTTTTCATTCCGTATTTTAGGGAAGGGTCTACAGGATGTTCAGGGTCTCACTATTAGATTGGACTCCTGGTGATCCATCTGTTGAAAGCCTCCCAAGAGCTGGGGTTACAAACTTGGGCCAACATGCCCAGTCTCAACTGTGGTCTCAGCCTTCCCCAGGGGCGGGGCCCTCGGGGTAGGCCAGGGGATCGAACAGCTGGCTCCTGACCTGCTACCTTTTCTACTATTCTTCTTTTCTCTATGTAGACTTAGGTTTCTGACATACACTTTTTGCTCCTCCCAGTATCTTCTTTCAACATTTCTGCGAGGCAGTTCCACTCACAAATTATCTCAATGTGTTTTTGGTTGAAAAACACAACTCTCCCCTTTTCAAAGAGGTTTTTACTGAGTACTGAATTCTAGGTCTGGTGATTTCATTTTCTTTTAGGACTTAAGATATTGTTCCATTCTTATTTTTGCCTGCATGGTTTGTGAAAAGAAGCTCAATATAATCCTTATGTTTGTATCAATGTAGGCAATGTATTTTCTCCTCCTCTGGCCTCTTTTAAGATTTTTCTCTTTGTCTTGGTTTATTGGAAGTTTTCATGTGACCAGTTTAGGTGTGGGATCTGGAGTATGTATGCTGCTTGCCGTTTTCTGAGCTTCCTGGATCTACAGTTTGGCATCTGTCATTAACTTCAGAATGATCTCAGTTGTTGCTTCAGATACTTCCATTTCACTTTTTCTTATTTTGGTATTGTATCTTTGTAATGATCGCATAATTCTCAAATATTTTATTATACTTCTTCTCATTTTTCCCTGTACTTTCCAGTTTGGGAAGTTTCTTCTGACATATCATCAAAATCCACAGTTCTTTCTTTAGTGTTCTCCAGTTTATTAAAGAGTACATCAAAAGCTGTCTTTCATACTGCTTTCATTTTTTAACATTTCCTTTTGGTTGTTTTTCAGAGTCAGTATCTCTAACTATATTAATTATGTGTTTTTGCATGAGTAATATAATCTGTTTTTCCATTAGAACTCTGAAAATATTATTGAAAGTAATTTTAAATTTCAGATATTATTATTTCAAAATTTCTGACATAATTGGGTGTGGTGCTGAAGCTTTCTTCCCTGTGTATTTTTTTGCTTCTTGTATTTTTTTGTTCAAAGTTGGATATGAAGGTTAGGAAAAATGAAATAAAGAAAGTAGCATAAAATTTTAGATGCGTTTACAAGGTAGACTGCATTGAAGGTTGTGGTTATAATGTCAGTAACTAAAACTTTCTAGTGCCTTATTTTATGTCTTTTCTGTTGTCTTTTTTGTTTTCTGAGACTATTTCTTAAGTAGGATCTAAGTTTCATGGTACTTTTGGTTGTAATCTACTGTCCTGTAGGAGCCCTCCTGTGTGGTACAACGTGGAACCTTTGTACCATTCTACCCTTAGCTTCGGTCTCGGCGGGCTCAGGCTCCTGGTTAATGCCTATAGTTGTGTTTCTCAGTGCCCCCCCCCCCCCCCAGTCAGTTTGGTTCTGAAAATAAGCAAGTAGGTAAGGCTGTGTCACGCAGTCAGTTGTTCTAGAGGACTGCTCGGTGTTACGAAGGTACACTCTGACTTATAAAGGTTGCTTTCCTTCCCTTACTCTGGCATGAATGAGAGCACTTTTCTCTGGGCTTCTCTTCTAGAACCTGCTAGCTGTCTGCCCCTGCAGCTGTCATTTCCCAAGCAAGTTCGTGGAAGCCTCCCGCAGGTGGCAGCTATGACTTATGTGCTGCAACAGGCTCCACCCCTGGCTTCTGATCCCAATAAATTCTGGCTCCCGATATGCCATCTCTCTGGATTTGTTCTGCAATCATCAACTTTCTGATCAATCTTTGACAATGTACAGGTTTTTAGTTTAGTCAACTTTTTCCCTGTGCAAACAGGATGCTAAATTGTGCAAACAGGATATCCAAATTCATACTGTTGATTTAGAAATCATGTTTCCAAATTTTCAATCGATCTTTATCAGAGAAATAAGTTACAGTTTGATTTTTCATCAGCTCATTATTTCCTTTTTTACTCTGTAATGTCTTAATTATAATTTTCTGTTGTTAAATTTATAGGCTTTAGTCTTATAGGATTTGGCTTTAAATCATATTTAACCACACTCAAATTAGAAAGACACTCATCAGTGTACTATGCTAGAAATACTGAATGGCTTATTTTTATTTCTAGAGATGTGACCTACTTCAGGTTATACTGGTTTTTGATTTAAGGTACTGAATCAATTTTTATCTTTCAGAATGGCTATAGACATAATTATTTTGGAAGTCTACCTGTAAGTAAATTGAGATGCCACCTATTTCTTTAAGTTTTTTGTTTTTTGTGCAGGGTCTCACAGCTCAGACTTGTAGTGATCCTCCTGACTCTTTCCTCCCTAGTGCTGGGATTACAGTATGTGCCACCATGCCCAGACTCCATTGCTGGCTCAGCTCGCCTGGGGGCCAGCGCGGCATGTGGTGCCAGGGATCGAACCCTGGCCCCTGCACTTAGGTAAGCAAGTATTTAGTCCACGGAGCTACACTGCCAGCCCTGAGATGCCACCCATTTTTATATGAAATTTCCAGATGTGTTTGGTCTATGTCTGTGTTGGTGAATTCTGTTTCTTTAGTCTGCCTGGCTAGTCATATGTGAGTATCATCTGTTTTTAATTAGAGAGAATTTGAGGTGTTTTAATTTTTGGTAGGGCTACTCATTGTGGCATTGTTTGCTGATTTTCTAACTATAATTATTTAATTTGAGCATAAATTCTAACAATTATGAAAAATTTGTGTAAGAGTGATATTTTTCCTGAAAGAATAAATTCAATTTTTTTAAATATATATATATATATATATATTTATTGAAGCTTTCTTTTTGAACCAATCTTGGTACAAGAAGTTGAATTTCTAAGAATACTTAAGAGAGTTCATGTTATAGCTTTTTCTAAACTTAGAGAAGCTTTTATACATAAGCTCTTTTTCATTTCTTACAATGATTTTTCAGGTGTTTTCTTTTCTGTTGATTATGATCTATCTAGCTAGACATTTGTCACTTTTGTTTATTTCTGGGAATCATAGAAATCTTTCTGCAAAAGAAGGTCAAGTGCTAAGCTTTATAGCTTGTTGCCAATGTAGTCTTCAATGCAGATACTCATGCCTGCCATTTTAGAATTAAAGCAACATTAGACAGTACATAAACAAATGAGTGTCACTGCTCCAGTGAGAATTTGAAGGGACATAAAAAGAACTAGGAAGTGTCAAATACATGAACCAGCTCCCATGATGAATGTAATTGTTATGTACTGCAAACATATTCTAATAAAAATCAAGCAGTAGTCCACAATAAGATAATGCTTTATACCCTCTAGGATGGATATAATAAAAAATGGTAGAAATAAATACCCAAAGGCATTGATATGAAGTAACTCAAACCTGCCTTCATTGCTGTTTATAATGTAAATCACTATGCTAGTTCACAAACAAGATTGTTTCTTACAATTTTTTTCAGTTTCTTAAAATTTTAAATATAAGCTTACTATATAGCCCAGGAATATCCGCTCCAAAATATCCACCCAATGAAAATAAATGCAAGTGCTGGAGAGAGAGCTCAGTGGACTGAGCGCCTGCTTAGGCAGGCCCGGGGATGGGGTCTGATCCCGGGTGGCACACGCTGTGCTGGCTCTTCCCTCAGGCACTCTCAGGTGGCCACTGAGCCTGGGTATGGTGCTGCATACCTGCAATCCCAGTGCTGGGACAGCTGAAACGGGAGGATCACGGAGTCTGAGCCATATGGAGAGACAAAATATATGATATATATATATATATATGATAAATACAAATGCGCCTCACAGATTTTCACGTGAATGTTTACTGTCTCAGTTACTCTTCTCTCATTGCTGGGACAAAATGCCCGACACCCAAAATGAAGGAAGGAGAGGTTTATTTGGCTCACAGTTACTGGAGGGTTCAGTCCATACTCCGCTGGCTCCAGGGCAGGGCAGCACATGGCAGGGGCAGCCTCTCATGGAGACGGCAAAGAGCAAGACAGTGACGGGAGGAGAGGCTGCAACAGCGGCAACAGAGAGGAAGTCTGTCTCTCCTAAACTGTATTCAAGCTCTGTGCTCCAGGCTGGGGGAAGTACACACACCCTAGTCCCAACAGCACTAAAATCCATAATCGCAGCCTTGGATCACCCATAATCCCAGTGGACCATCAATGAATCACAAACCATAGAAGTCACTGCCCCATGACTGCATGAGGCTTTGGGGGACAACTAGACACAAACCATAACATGCACAGTAGAATTATTCATAATAAGCTCAAAGGAAAACCAGCTTCCCCCAACCAGTGGATGAATAAACAAAATGTCGTGTATACACATATCATAATATTATTCAACAATTAAAAATGAATGGAAAGCTGGAAAATATTACAACACTATTTAACATTGAGAATGTCATACAAAATGAAAAAAGTCAGTCAGAACAGACCAGACATTAGATGACGTCATGTATATTAAACATCAATAATAGGGAACATACAGAGACAAAAATTAAACCAATAGTGTGACTATTTCTGATTCCTACATAGGAGTAGGAATGAATTTAATGACAAATGTGCATGGAGGGAATTTATTGCTTAATAATATTTTGTAATAATTATATTGAAGATGATAAAACAATAAATTTAACTAAAAATCTATTAATTATGCAATTAAAATGAATGAATTTATATATCATACATTTTTTTTCCATTTATTTTTATTTTATTGAAATACAGATGTCAATCAGACAGTTTCAAAACACCATAACCATACAGAGTCGATGAAATAATACATTGCAAACTGTTTTCATAATGTTTTGGTATTGTACAAGGTGCATACATGATATTATATTTACAGGTATTTATGTAGCTGAATTATATCAAAGATTCAATAATTATTTACCTAGTGGATGACCATAGCACTAAAAGCCGACAT
>PVKA01012455.1:0-57744 GCA_004027165.1 Ctenomys sociabilis
GTACACACACACACATATATATATATATATATATATATATATATATATATATATATATATATATGAAAAAGATGTGTATAACTCAACATAAGATTGATATTGTTTCATAAAAATCTTTAATGACAATTTAAATGGGTTCATCTAACATATTTTACATAGTCATGCACAACTATCATTTTGAGAGCTCTTCATTCTTCATCCAGGAGCATACAGTGACTTCTCTTGCCTTCTGAATTATGCTCTTTGTTATTTCCTATATGCTACATCTAGAGGTATTAGAATATTTTGAGTTTGTATAACTGGAAAATATTTTATTTTTAGTTTTCAAAGGTATGTTTGCTAACTATAAAATTCAAAGAGGACAGATCTGTTTTTTCCTTCCTTTCAGTCCTTTAATTAGCCTAGTTTCTTACATACTTGGCCCTTTTTTTTTTCTTTTTCTTTCTAATGTGGAATAAGGTGCTATTTAATTTTGTTCTTCCATAGCTAATTTTTTATGAATATGCTTTAATGATTTTTTTTCTTTATAATAACTTTTGGACAATTTCATTTTTGTGTCTCTGGGTATGATTTTATTCAAATTTCTCTTGGAAATGTGGTGTTCTAAGTTCAACTGAATTCAGAAATTTTAAATCTTTAAATATTTATTGCCTACCTCTTTCTACTTTGAGAATTCTAATTATATGAATATAAGTTTCTTGATTTTGACACAGAATGAACTATTATATGACTGATCTGTAAATTCTTCATTTTTATTTTGGATAATTTTTATTGTTATATTCATTTAAATTTGTAAATAATTTATTTACAATGTGCAATCTATTATTAATCTCATATGATGTATTCATTTCAGAAATATTTCTCTGAAAATCACTGTCTATGTCTTATATCTTTCACATTTCAGTATTTGTCTATAATTTTTAATATGTAACCATTGGTTTTTAATGAAGTTAATGAAAAAAATAAATTTAGGTTCAATATCTTAATCAGTGAGTGAAAGTAGTTTGTTTCAGTAAATTTAAGCTTTACCCAGAAGCTACGTCAAAGTAGGACACAAGATAGAAGTTTTTCATTTAGTTACTCATTGGCTTTTGGCAATGCAGTATTGATATGTCAAATATTCTCTAAAGTAGTACTCAATTCTCACAGTGACCCTGCAAGGAAGCTATTTTGGGCTCTACCTTACAGTTGAAGGAACTGAGGCCAGAGAAGTTTTGTTATGGTACCCTATGCTTCATAGTAGTGAGGGGCAGACATAGACCACAAATCCTTTGCTGGTTTCCCCATGCCATGCTACCTCAGTATCCTTGGCCAACTGTGGCCACCATACACAGGAAATGTGAGGCTCCACTAATAAGCAGTGGATATGATTTCCCCTTCTGTGTTCTCTGTCAGTGATTCAGGGTTATAAGTCACGCCCCAATGAATGACAGAAATTGAATAGCATGGAGATATTAGAATCATATGGAATCTCCAAATGATATTTTGGCCAATAATCTCAGCCTCCTACTCCATGAGGCTTTTAGAAGGATCCAAACAAGTGACAGTATTTGACAAGTTCTATTTTCATCAACTTACTTTTCTGTCCTATTCTTGTGTAGAGCTAGTAGCATGCAGAAGGGAAATTTCAGTTACGTAGGAGGAAGAGAGAAAGAGAGAGCAAAGAAAATCCAAGAGTTTAAACTGTGTGTGTACACATGTGAAACAGCTTGTGTGACATGTCTTCATTTCATAACTTTGGGTTGATACTTCAAACTTCAGTTAAAATGCACAATCAAGAACATTGATTAGACCTCATGATCTAAGGCAAAGGCCAAGTGTAATTCGGTTTCAGATCACAGACAAGGATGGATGGTAACAGACATTCACCCCCCCTCAGCCCACTTCTGACTTCTTATACTGCCTTGCTCTGTTACTGCCCCCCTTGGGACAGAGAGTCCTGGGGGATCTCTGATGTTATGCAATACTCAGATCTCCAAAGGCCCAAGCCAGAAGAGAGGAGAAGACATCATTTGTTAATCCCCTGTTGCAGTTTACAACCAACAGGAGTGGGATCATGGGAAAATAGTCCAGTCTCCTACCTCTCAGGGGTGTGGAGGACACTTTGGTGACTCTCCTTGAAGGAGCAGCAATTGTCTCCATTTTGGCTGCAGCTGACCTTATTTTCCTGTACTGATATGTACAGAGCTGGCTAGGACTTTTCCCTTCCCATTGACTGTCTCTACTCATTGCATATTGGTTCAGCCAAAGTACCAATATTCGGTCTTTGAAGCAAAGACAACAGGACAGTGTTTCCCTGGATCCCCATATCCCCCATGTGTGAGCCAAGAAGAAGCAGGGATGGAGAGCGCACTCTATGCCGTCGGCTGGGATTGAGCAGCAAGATAAGTGGCTGTGACTTCCCAGGGCATAAAAGATTACACATCAGAGCTGAAGCACCAACCCCAACCACTGGACACTACCCCAGCTGTGTTCTTCAGGTAAGTCTCTGCATATCCTTCTCTGCATATTGCAGAGGTAAATACAGGCCTCCTACCTAGCCCAGTCCACCACACTCATGTGTTTTTCTCCATTCTCACAATCACTCATTCTCAAGCCACTCCTTACTTTACAAATTAATAAAAGCCAGGCTCAGCTTTTTGTTACAATTAGCTATCATCGTATCTGAATTTAGGGCCCCTTGGCTCCTATAACTACAACTATGCCTTGGTGTCTTTATTTTCCTTTTTTTTTTTTTTTTTAACTGAAAGTGGTAGATTGGAATTAACTTTTCCATGGATTACAAATACAAACTTCTTGGCCCATGAAAGGATGGGGAAAGGCTCTCTATAAGGGGGACAATTAGGAGAGATGTCTGTGCACACCTCTGCATTAAGCCATTGCTACCATAGTAAGACATCAGCAACTTATGTATGTAGTACATTTCCCTGCTTCTCTGTTTCAATCTCTCTGTTTTCTCACTCCTGCTGTCTGGGTCAATCTCCCAAATAAAGAAACTGCTCCCAAGTCTCTGAGACTCTGCTTTTGGAAAAACCACAACTAAGACTTGGGGATTACTGTACAAAATATATTTACAAGTAGGCTATTGCCTGTGGATGTAACTAACCAAGACAAAATTAAGTGGCAAAACAGGTCACTTCAATAAAACTATAATTTTTGATTCATAGGGGAAAGTTAGGAAAGAGAAACATGTGCCCCCTGCGAAGTGTGTGAGAGCCTTCAGGGGGCTTTTCAAAGCACACCCTGGAGATTCTGATTTATCTTTATGGGGGGTTACACAATTCTACCTCTCCCAAAGAATGACAGGCTCTTTAAGTCACTGTGTTGTCAAGAACGCTGGTGGAATGTGCTGTGAGGAGTTGAAAGAGGAGGTTGCAGCTATTACAACAATTTAAAGATGCCGGTTTTTAGATGCAGATTGGTGCTGTATTCAAAAGTCTTAGTTATTTTAAACTGCAGTTTAACTCTGGCCTTCTTGTCCCTGAGTTCGGCTTGTTGAAGCTAAATAAAGAAAGAGCCCCAGTTTTCTTTCTAGCATTTATGTTGAACTTCAAAAGTCCTTATCACTCTTCCAGCCCCTGTTTTCTAAATGCAAGAGAAAATGAACATGTCACAGGCCTGCATCCCTACTTTGACAGCATAAAATTCATGACCTGTTTTTTTTTTTCTATTTTGTCCTTTAAAGAGTAACAAAAATCCTCTTTCCCAGCAACTCTCTAGTGAGAATTTGCCAACTAAGTGTAACTTGGAATTTGCATGTAATTTCTTTAGCAACACTCTGGAAACGTGTATAATTTACAACTGCACAAGAGAACACCACCTTAAAAAAAAAGATGTTGCTGGGAATACTCTTTCTACTCAGAAAAAGACAATTGAAGCAACAAATTTAAATGAGGGCTTTTGGCATGGTGATTGAAGACTGGCTTCTCAGGAGCCATACATTTCTGAGTGTTTTAGCTGAGAGGAGAAATTGTAAATGCTCTAAGCTTGGGATGGTAAAACCTGATACATGAGAACTGGCCCCTGCAGACACTATTAGTTTATCACAATGCTCTTTCTCACAGCATTTCCCAAATCTGGATGCAGTTTCTATAGTCTTACCACAGGGTCTTATCTGATCAAATGTTTTTATACCAATGGAAAAAAAAAATCAGAGATAATAAATATAAAATAAGACGAAGGATGCTTTATACTTTAAACAAAACAAATCCCTTAAGGGGGTGGTTTCCCCTGAGGAGCTATTTGCTAGTAGGGAAACAGACCATAAACTGATAAATGTATATTTAATATTTAAAGCTGAGTTTGCTCATTGCCTTGCAGACACCTTGTGTGAGTCAGTTTTCTGTCACTATAGCAAATACCTGAGATGATCAACTTGTAAAGAGCAGAGGTTTATTTTGGTTCATGACTTTAGACTGAAATCTGTGATTGGTTGTTCTCATTTCCTTTAGGCCTCCGATGGGGGTGCTGGATGGCCGTGGGTAGGTACAGAGCAAAACCACTCACCTTGTGGCCCTGAAGAGAACAAGAAGGAGGGGCTGGAGTCCCACTGTGCCCTTAAGGGAATGCACCAATGATCCGACACCTCTCACCAGACCCTCCTTCAAAAGTCTCCTCCATTGCCAATAGCCCCTGCCAGAAACATCCAAACCACGGCACATCTGCTGTATTTCTCTTTCAAGTAAACAGAAACACTATCTTACCTGGGCACACAACCTTCCAGACACAAGACTGAATTTCTAGTGTCTCTCATGGATAGGTATGACACAGGATTGAATTCTGATCGAGATATGAACTGATACACTTTATGGGAATATACTTTGTGAAATTTCCTCTGGGGAGTTTTCTTTCAAGAGAGAAGACAAGGGCTGGCCAAATAGCTCAGCAGATTAAAGCACCTGCTTTACACAGGGAGCAGGAATTCGACTGCCAAGCCTGCTGTACTGGCCCCTCCCATAGAGTGCACTGAGATGGTTATTTAGACTGGGCATCGTGGTGAGTGTCTGTAATCCCAGTACTTAGGAGTTTGTAAACAGGAAGATCACTACAAGTCTGATATACACAGTGAGACCCTGTACATCCTGTATACCTGTACACCTTGTACACGCTGTCCTAAAAATATGAGAGGGAGAGAGAGAGAGGGAGAGAGAGAGAGAGAGAGAGAACAATCCCCCTTTTTTCTTCCACATAGTATAGGGAAACTTGATGTTATGGCTACAGATACTTAGCAGCCTTCTTGAATCCAGAGGATTACAATCCCATTATAGGATTTAAACTTGGATAATTTTAAAGAATCTTTAGTCCTTGGTAAATATGGAAGCAGCCTACTGGAAATCTGTCTCTAAATGTTTATGATTAAGAAATAAAAGCATTTCTACCTTACTTAATATAGTGATTGATTGATTGCTTGATTGATTGATTGATTGTATCAATCTGAGAAATTTAGAAGCTTAACTAAGTCATCTGAGCAATTCTATACCCTAGGGTGTAGAGGAACCACCCTAGAGTGGCTTGTTGCCTAGACAACATAAAAGGGAAGTGAGAAAGGATGGACTTGTTTCTGTTCTCCAAAAGAGCTTCAGTCTTCACCTTCAACTTGGGTATTGTCTCCTAGCTTCTATAACACACTTTTGGGCTTCTTGGATCCTTTAGCCCTCCAAAAGATTCTTCAGCCTTCCTTTGCAGACCCATTGGCCTCCTGATATAGACTTGCACAGAACACTGCAGTGAGCTCCAGACTGAACCCTTCAGCCTCCAGTGTGCAGGTACCTTTCACAGACTTCCTCATCCAACTCTGTGGCTGACCATCATGAGACAATCTTGTAATTTCTTATACATTTGTGTGTCTTGCACTGTATCTGTTCCTCTAATAAAATCCTGACTGATATAGATTTTGGTACCAGGAGTGGAGCCATTGCTGTGATGCTGCCTGGCCATGTGGCTTAAGAGCCTTGGGAAATAATCTGGAAAGGTTTTGAGAGAAACTATATTACTGTGTACAGCTTACTATAGTGAAGACTCTGAATACTAGAGTGAAAACTTTGGTCAGAGCCTGGAAAATCAGACCATTGATGGAAATACTGCCAGTTAAGACGAGGCTCAGGAGGCTTATATTGAGAAGGACAGTATTGGCTGCTGGATCCTGGGTGGTACAAGTTGTGCTTTGGCAGGAAGCTGCTCTGAAATTATGTTTAGAGATAGTGCCTGGATGGCAGAAAAATTTCAATGTAATCTACTGCTAGATGGTGGCATGATTACCACTGAACGTTGCTGGCCAGACCTATGTTGGAAATACTTGAACAGCCAGAGGCTGATTTGAAGCAACTGGTCAGAGGAAAGTTTCAGCGAAGTTGTATGTTGCAAAGATGACACAGAGGAGAATGTGTTGAAAGGGAACAGGAAAATGAAAAATAACCAAAGGCCTTTCACCAGAAGAGAAGAGTGCATTTGAAATGCAGGAGATTCTCTTTCTCAATGTTGCCATGCCCTGTTGTTAAAAGTTCAAGGAAGAAAGGATTGTGTTTGTAACAGGTCTTTTTATTTCATTTTATTTTATGCATTTTTTTCTCATTAACTTTACTGAAAATCAGTAATTGTATAGCATATTAAAAATTATAGACAAATATTGAAATGTGAAAGATATAAATGTAGGCAGAGTGAATTTTAGAGAAATATTTTTGAAATGAATACATAGCATGAAATTAATAATAGATTGCATATTATAAATAAATTATTCACAAACTTAAATGAATATAACAATAAACATTGTTCAAAATAAAAATGAAGGAGGAAACATTTACAGGTCAGTCATATAATATTTCACTCTGAGCCAAATTCAAGAAACTTATATTCATATAATTAGAATTCTCAAAGTAGAAAGGGTTAGGCAATAAATATTTTTTTTAATTTTTTTTGATGATGCTGTAAAATCTGAGCTCTATTTCATGAGAAACCATCAAAGTAAACCATGAGGAATAAAAGCATTTTATCTGTGTATTCAGAATCACACATAAGTTACCTTTACAGTTCAATTATATAGAAATCATTAGGGCTTTATATTTTCAGTTAAATTTTGAACTGAGTTTACAATCTTATATTTAAAAAAAAAAAAAAAAGACTTTACATTACTTAGTTAGCATACCAAATTGGAATACATCAGGTTGAGACCTCAGATTTATGGCGAACAGTCTTCAAATACAATACAGACATTTCTTAGTTACCTTATCATTCATATGAGGTGTCTGCAACTTGGAGCTGTTCGTATGCAGTAGCTCTCCTAGGAGACAGCATGACCGGCAGGCCTGATGCTCCAGCCTGCTCAGTGCAGCCCATATTCACAGTTGTGCCATCCTGGAAGGGGTTTAGCATTTCTCAACCACAGCTGGTGAGCAAGGTAGGAATGATTCCTCCTTGTTACTGTTTTAAAAACAAGTTGCATGGTAGTTTGGGAATTTTGGAGAAAACCCAGTATCATACCTTGAAAATGTCCAAGGTGATTAGCAGACAATGGATTGGGGCCCTAAATTTTTTTATAGAACCTATGCAATTCAAGCAGGCCTTAATCAAACATAGGAATATTAAGCACCTGCTGGTTTGTGATTGAAATCAGAGATTTGTGACCAATTTCCTTCCACCTTGAAATCAAGGCATAAAACCAGCTATTAAGTGCATTTCAAAGCTCCTCTATGTCACACAGTAGAATGTTCTGTCCATTGGCACCAAAGTTAAGTCACATTCCTCTTGTGAGAGAGAAATTCCACATGTGAACATAGAGGAAGTTAGGAAAAATGACCCCTGCTGTTTATTACTATTATGATTTTTGAGACTTAGGATTACTCATGGCAATGAGTTCACTGGTGGTGAACAAGTTTCTGGCCACAACTGCTGGGTTAGTGACATTAACCTCTTTCCTGCAACACCAGAAAATTTAATATAAAAAGAATTAAAATCATCCACCTAAAAAAATGGGAAATAGCAAGAAACTTACGGAATATTCAAATCATTAGCAATAAAAAATCCTACATTTGAAAATCACTGCAATTAACAAATTGAAGTATACATTACCCCACCCTACTGTCCTCAGTCTAAATTTAAATATTCCATGCAAAAAAGGAAAATTAGCTTTCTGGATACAGATGTAGCCCTTCTTTGAGTTTTAGTGCTCTGTAGTTCTTGCAATTTTACTTCCTTCTTCACCAAGTTTATTCATAAGTATTCAATAGAAATCTTCCATGTCAGCCAAAAGATTTGTGATTCCAAGATTTACTAAGGTACTCTATGCACTCTACCTATACAGAAACACCTACTAATTGTTACAGTCAGTTTATGCAGGAGTAATATTAGGCAATAAATATTTAAAGATTTAAAATTTCCGAATTTAGTTGAAATTATAGCATCACATTTCCAAGAAAAATGAACATTTTTCACAAGAAATTTGAATAAAATCATACCAAGATACACAAAAATGAAATTGTGCAAAACTTATTATAAAGAAAAAATGGTTAAAGCATATTAACCATTAATAGTTAAAAATATTAGCTATGGAAGAACAAAATTACATAGCATCTTATTCCACATTACAAAGAAAAAAAGGACCAAGTGTGTAAGAAACTGGACTAATTAAAGGACTAAAAGAAAAAAAAAAATCTACCCTCTTTGAATTTTATACTTAGCAAACATATCTTTGAAAACTAAAAGTAAAATATTTTCTAGTTATACAAACTTGAAATATTCTTTTATTGTTTGTTTGTTTTTGTCTTTTTGAGACAGGGTCTCACTATGGAGTTCAGGCTGGCCTTAAACTCACTTTGTAGCTCAAGCTGGTCTCGAACTCACAACAATCTTCCTGCCTCAGCCTTCCAGTGCTGGGATTACAGGCATGCGCCACCACACCTGGCTCTAAAGGTTTGTTTGTTTTTGTTTTTGTTTTTCTATGACAGGGTCTCACTATGCAGCCCACATTCATAGTGATCCTCCTGCTTTCTGCCTCCCTAGGGCTGGGATTACAGGCGTGTGCCACCATTCCTAGACTCCATCACCGGCTCAGCACACCCGAAGGTGGGGCTGGTATAGCATGCAGACCCAGGAATTGAACCCTAGCCACTGCACTTACCTGAGCAAGTGCTTAGTCCACTGAGCTATACCGCCAGCCCTTGAAATATTCTAATAACTCCAGATGTAGCACATAGAAGATAACAAAGAGCATAATCCAAAAGACAAAAAAAGTTGCTGTGTGGTCCTGGATAAAGAATAAAGAGCTCTCAGAATGATAGTTATGCAGGACTATATAAGATATGTTAGATGAACCCATTCAAAAGGTCATTAAAGATTTCTACAAAGCAGTATCAATCTTATGCTGGGTTATATACATATTTTTCATATATATGTGTGTGTATAAAAGACAAGGAAGAAGTAATATAAAGTCAATGGGAAAACGGAAATATACTTTTTAAATTTTCTAATAGTAGGAGAAAATACATACCATGTCTTAAAGTAGATTGTAAGTCAAAGAGACAGTATAAATCTTAAAACAAAAATTAAGATTAAACAATATTCAGAAAATTAATTAAATATTAATTAAAAAGTAAGTATTTCAAAATAATTCAACTAAGAAAAAGTTTTCATGGTAGTAAAGAATTACTAAGAATAAAACATAACATAAATACTGGAATGGCAAATATACGACCAGCACTTGTAACAGTTTGGCAATAGGACATCGCACAAATTTCTAGTATGTTGTGGACATGGACAGGGTCCATAATGCTTACTGGGAGCCAGGTATCACTTGTGGGACTGAACTACTGCTATTTCCTTGATGTCCACCCTGTAGGCCTGGACAGAATCATGACCCATAGGGTGCAGGAGAAGCCCATTTGTAGAATATGCTGATGGGAATATCTTGCTGCTGTATACAAAAGAATAACTGAAAGACTGCTGTTGTATGCCTCTTTTTCTCCATGTTTAATTGTTTCCCCTATTTGGTGGGCTTTTTACAATCTCATTCATGGAGTTGTGGTCATTTTGATCCCTCTCTAGAATATCTTTTAGTAGTATGTGTAAGGTTGGCTTTATCATCATGAAATTCTTTAGTTGTTTATTGTCATGGAAGTATTTCACTTCTCCATTATACTTGAAAGAGAGTTTTTCAGGGTATATCAGTCTACGTTAGAATTTGTTTTCTTGAAAGACTTGAAGTACTTCGTTCCATGTTTGTCTTGACTTGATGGTTTGTGAAGAGAAATCTGCCATTATCCTGATGGGTTTTCCCAAGTGATCTGTTTCTTTTCTCTAGCAGCTTTTAGTATACTGTTACTGTGCTGAATTTCTGGGATCTTAATTATTATATGTGTTGGTGTGTTTTTAGTTGGGTTGATGTTCTTTGGAGTTCAATATGCTTTGATTACCAGAATGTCAGATTGTTTCCCTGTATTTGGGAAATTTTCTGCTATTACTTCTGCCCATATTCTTTTTATATCATTTGTATTGACTCCTTCTTTCTCATTGATGCCTATCAGTCTCACGTTGTTCATCTTTGCATCATCTTGTAGGTATTGAATTATTTTTTCCTGCATCCTAGTTGTTTTTAAGAGAACTTTCCTTACCTTTTCACTAGTTGCAATGGTGTCTTTAAGGTCTGAAAGTCTATTTTCACTTTTATTTAGTTTTGCAAGCTTGTGATTGAGGCTTTAATTTCCCATATAGCACTTTGAATCTGCTTCATGTGTTCTGTTTCTTTCCTATATTGCTCATTCAAGGATTCCTTCATTTTTATATTCTCCTCTATTTTTTTTTTTTTTTTTTTTTTTTTTTTTTTTTTTTTTTTTTTTTTTTTTTTTTTTGGTGGAACCAGGGATTGAACTCATGCCCTTGTGCTTGCCAGGGAAGCACTTATTCCACTGAGCCATCTCCCTTGCCCCTCTCCTCTATTTTTTAATAGTGTCTTCTTCAGAAGCACTTAGTACTTCCTTCACTACAGTTATTTCTTTTTTTACTTGAGAAATTATTTTTTATCTAATTTCCTCTATACCCTTCTGCAGTTGTTTCTTTACTTCTGATGCTACTATTTCAGAGATTTCAGGTGCAATTTCTTCTATGATATTGTCTCCCGCATTTGTTCTTGGAGGGCTCATGGCCTGAGAATGCATTTTGCTTCTTCTCCTTGTCATTTTGTATAGTGCTGTCTTTTGACCTTTGGTGTATAGCTTTGTTACAGTTATTACCTTAGCACCAGGTCTGAATCTACCAAATTCAAACTTCCCCGGGTAGGTGTGGCTTGGGTCTGACTGCTGTGCTCCACTTCCTGCTGCAGCCTTGGACGAGAGCCTTCTGTGCCACTTTGGCAAGATGCTTTGTTTCTGGATTAACTGGGAGGGTCTTGTCTCTAGCCTGTCTACAGGGAGTTCTACTACAGGGCCTGTGTGATGGAGGATATTCCATATACATGCTGGGCGTGGGCTCCAGGTGGAATGAGGATTCTGACAGACTGGTGCAGTCTCATTCATGCTGGCTGTAGCAGTTCTTTTAATGTGATTTTTAATACAGTTTTTAGATATATGTTTGTAATCAGGTTAGTGAAATGTTATTACAGTCTGCCAGGCAAGGAGGCACACACTTGCAAACCCAGCACCTGGGAGGCTAAGGCAGGAAGATCACTTTGAGTTCAAGGCCCACGTGGGTTACAAAGTGAGTCCAAGGCCAGGCTGAACTACATAGTGAAATCCTGTCTCAAAGAGGCAAAAAAAGAAAAGTATTATAGTTTTAATCTTGAATTTGAATCACCCTTTGAATATTTGCTTTTGATGCAGGAATAAGTACAATAAGAATTGTATATATGAAATTACTACATTAATACAAATCTGAATAGACCAAGACATGTTAACTTTTCACAAATTTGCCACTGGAAACTATGGTTTTATGAAATTTGGCCATTTATCAAGTTGACCAGGGATGGACTGTGGTGAATTAACTAGTGGTCAACTTTCAACACCCAGTGGAACTGAGTCAGCATGGTTCTGGTGTGGAAGGCCGCCCTGAGGATTGTTGTGAACAGAAACCTGGAGAGAAAGCTGCTGTGCTGTTGGTTCTCTTGGAGGAGCTTGTCGCGCTGGCTTTCCTGACATCAACTTCACTGTTCTCATCACTGGAGGAGCTTGGGACCTCACTGCTGCTCAGGGCAGCTGTGGTTATTTTCAGGAGAGCTCTGGTCCTTACTTTGAGCATAGCTTTCTGGCTCCAGGGCAGATCCCTCAGCCTACTGGCACAGATCCTTTATCCCACTAGCTCAGACTTTCTAGCTCCCACTGACTTCTGGGCCGTCCCAGAGCAGATATCTGGTACAGACTTGCATGAGACATTGTTGCGGGCTCTAGGCCTCCAGTGGGACTCATAGAGGACATTGCTGTAGGATTCAGGCTCTCAGCTGGATTCTTTTGTTCTCTAGTTTTTGGACAGATCTGCTACAGTCTTTTGCATTTTACTCTTTGGGTAAATATTATAAAATCCTATAAGTCATCTGTCCTAGTATTAAATCTTTTCCTTTGTAAATCCTGACTACAACATTTAAAAGACTACTTTTCAGGTTTCTGTTATTCATAATTTAACCTAGTCCTAATTGATCATATTAAATATGTATATACACATCCTACATAATATTGAATTAGATACATAATAGTGAAATGTGTGTCCAATAATGATCATCAATTGACCACTGAAGACAGCCAGGCTTCAGTGTTTCTACTGGAATAAAATTATAGATTTAAATATTGACACTTGGCAGGAATGAAAATACATAGTTTCTTTTGTGTTTGTAGATTGTATTTATGGACAACATAATTTCTAAAAAGTTGCAGTGTTTGCATTGAGTAAAATAATGAAAGGTTAAGCCACTATATTAAATTGAGGTATTGTTTTCTGTTTTAAAATACTTCACAGAGCCATAAATTTCCATTTGCTTTGGGTATTCCAAGAGAAAGTGTTTCATCTGCATTCTTGCCTTTTTGTCTTCTTTCATCAAGGCATCAGCACCATTGAAATACCAGCGCTGCAATCCCATCCTCTTGTTATTAGAGCACCAAAGCTGTGCTCATTTGCATATTAGTTGGCATAAATTTGAATATTAATTTCAATAAGCATAGCCTCTAAATCCAGAAAATAAATACGGCCTGCTGTTGTATTACAATGCAGATACCGTTATTTTAGAGCTCACCAATGTATGAGAGTTTTAAACCTACATTTAATTATATGCAAACTTAAAAGTATGCTCATGCAAATTATTTTACACTGTGGTCAAAGTACACATTGTGAGTTTTTCAATTACTTTATGCCCTTCGTTTATCCCCACAGATCCAGATGCAAAAGTTTCCATTTTATAAGAATTAATAATCTAATGTTAGGGATGCCTTAAGACCATTCTTTTAGCTACAACTATAGAAAAACAATCTAGAACTCTTTTAAGTGAAACTATAAGTTTATTGGCTCACTTGGAAGGCCAAGGCTGTTCTCACTTGGATAAGGCTGGATTCAAGGGTTCGAGTGATTTTCTTCTCTCCCTCTTTTTGCTCTGCCTGACTCCTCGACCTGTGGTAGCAGCGTGCCCTGCTTACTCCAAGCCCATATTCTTGCCCATCATGACCTCAGAAGAGCAAAGGGACTCTCCTCTGTATTGATCCCCAGAAAACATTATCTCTCACCACATTCCAGCACAGCCCACATTCATAGCTGACAGCCTTGCCAGACTCACATGCAGTTAGGAAGGAGCAATGCGAGCAGCCAAAAGGTGAGAGTGGGGTACACGCATTTGTGAGTGCGACTGCTCAGTAGCAGTGGCCCAAACCAGGAGGAATTAGCTTCCCAATGGGATAGACAAGCTGGTCTCTTCTTAGCAAGTCAAAGCTAAGGAAAACATCTGCAGAAATGTTGGGATGTTCCACAGCTTCTCAAATATTCATACACAAATAGACAATGGAGAGTCTGGAACATGCACCTTTGGATTTGGGCCAGAGCTCTGGATTCTGAAGGTACCAAGTTCTTAGGGAATACTTATCTGCTCGTCCATGGACCGTGCTTTGTCCAGCACTACTGATGGTGGGTTTTGCCCTCAGAGCACAGCTCCCTGGCGGTCCCTCCACGGAGCTGTTTCAGCACCTTCATTTTGCCACAGCCATGGAGCCCATGGATAAAGCTGCCTTTATTGCTACTGTCTAAGAATTAACCTAGCTAAGGTCCCTGGCGTTTTTAATCTGCTTTGGGTATAAAGAAGCCCCCAGTGGACAAGAGCTTTCTTTGGCACCTGTCAAAACTGATAGATGTGCTGAGCAATTAGGTCTTGTGGCTATTTGACTAGCTTTCAGTTTGCACTCTCCTAATTTATGGAGAGTTTAGGAAAACTGTGCCAGTGATAGCACTACCTTCTGGACATGCAAAATTACTTGTTTGCATAATGTACAGCAAATTCATAAGTCTGACTCAGCACTTGGTTGTTCTTGCTCAGTTAGCATGTAGGTGCATCAAAGACGCATAAGACCTGCAGACCTAATACTCATCAGCTGCATCCTAAACAAACAAAAACTTCACTGAGTCCTGTGAACAGAGTCATGAGGACAAGAACAAGGACCTTGGCCATCACTAGGCTGAGCCCACTGCCCCTGTGCCTCCTTTCCTGCCTTTTTCACTCTCAGCTTAGTGGAGAGTTAAGGTTAGTCTACATCTGGCTTTAGGTTCATCATCTCCATCAGGGAGCATGGGATACAAGGTGAACTGGGAAGGACTGAGAAAAATCATGTGTTTCCCTTCTCCCTACAGTGTTACCAGGTCAAGCCAGGTGAAAACAGTCTTGAAGCATGGTCTTTACAGGAGAAGAGACTTCCTGGATGGTATGCACTGAAATAGAAAAGGGGAAATCTTATTAAGTTGATGAAAGAGATCCCAGGAGTTTACAATTGGTTGTGTGTAGAGGGTTAGCTATAAATGGCATCTAGAAATGCCTGACCTCTTCTCTTTAGGGAGGGAGGGAATTGAACCCAGGGCCTCATGCACAATAGGCAAGCATTCTACCACTGAACCTTCCTCTCCTTTTTCCTCTCTCTGAGTCACTGCCCAGACAGCCAGCATGCAGGGCAAGGAAGTTAAAAAAAGGAAGCAGAACAAGAACACGAGTTATGCTGGGGTAAAACCCGATGGCGCCCTTGCAGTACCCCCCTACCTGTCCCCGCAGCCTTCATCCCCCCGCCATTTATTCCAGGGTTACATCTGCCACCTTTTTGCAAATGTCTTCCCCAGAGTCACAACTGAAGACACTTTTTCTAAGAAGGCCAAAATGTCAGTGCCCTCAAGTGTGTCACTGCCAGGATTTGCCTGAGGCACAGGACTCAATTTCCTATGCAGAAAATAATCTATTCTTGGGGGTAAAAAAAAAAAAAAAAATCCACATCACATTTTGTGTAAATCTAATGGGAAATTTGGTCTGGGGAAATTTTCACACCTTAAGATATGCAAATGTACGATTTGATTATAATGCCAACCCATGATCCAGCGCCCCTACCTTGTTTCTTGTAAGATGATAAGCTATAAACACAAGTATATTAAAAATGTATTCACCAAAGTAAAATTAGTGCTCAGCAAATGCTTATTTTTCTAGGATTTTATTTCTCAGATGGATTGGCATAATTTTTAGTGGTACACATTTCCAGGCTATAATAAATATATAAGCACATCAAAACCTGATAGGAAATAGCATCAGAAAAATACTCGGGGAACAAGGGATCAATTCTATACTAACCATGGGGGATGCATCTCATGGTCTAATAGAATGTTTCCAATTCTAATTCCTCTGATTCTGTGAAATCAATTTTTGTGTAAACTATAACCAGTACACGAGTGTTATGCAAAAACTAATCATATTGGCATAATAAGCATGTCAAGTTACAGCATAATGGACACTCTGTTGTTCTTTCATTGAAACTAATAAACTAGCATTAAAAGGAATAAAACACTGAAAATGATAACCGTTTATGGTTTTGATATATATTTTTTTCTAGCCTTTTAAATTTGATGGTATAGCATATTGGTTTCTCAATCTCCTTTTATGGGTATTTGAACTCGACCCTGTTAAAAATGAAGAAGAAATGGCCAAGAAGAAGCAATATGCCACTATCTTAGCCTCAGCAGCACAGTCAAGAAATAGCCATCCTGTGGCATCTTGATCTGCAAAGTTCATATGTCAGCAGCTGCTGCCGCCGGGGAGGTTCAAAGAGGGAGAAGAGTTATGAGGATAAGGCTCCTGCTTTGTTATGTTGACAAATTAGCTGATCTCAGCTCTCCATCTCAAAAATATTTCCACCCAAGGAGAGTCAGATGAAATTGAAGTTGGTCATGCCAACCCAGGATGACCTTGAGTGAAATAGATCTCTCTGTTTACCCGGCATAAAGATTACAGTGGACTCATCAATCAGGAGACCAACAGTATCATAGATGAATCTTACTAATTTGAACTTCACAGGCATTAGAAGTGGGGACTTTATTGTTAATTGCTGTTGTTATTGTGATGTAATGGGATTTGGGTGTGGCTCCCAAAGCAGATGGGCTTTCTTCTTAGATATTTATCACGATTGTGGCCAATAGTAAATCTTATGATTATGTTTAACCTTGAACTTCCCCAGTGAGTACTCCTAAGTGCTAGGAAATCTGGAACTTCCTTCATGCTTCCACTCCAATTACTAGCCAGATGCTCAGGAAGTGTAGGGAACAGTGTGCTGATAAGTTTTCACCTGGTGTTTACTGGTATGATTATTACAATATGCTGCCATTTTATCATTAAGTATGTGGTAGATGATGAATGAATGAGCCAGCTCAGCCCAGGATTAGCAATAGCAGTGGATTTGGAGTTGAGAGAAACTGGTTGGTATCCTAGCTCTGCCCGATTTATGTGACTTGGACAAAGGACTCAAACTCTCTAAGCTTCTTCATAGTGAACTAGAAAGCTATAGATCAAATACAATGCCTATGATGTTGTACCTTCTCAACAAGTATTTCTTTTCTTTTTCGTGTGAAGAGCTGTCCATTACAACTTGTTACAATGCTGAAATGTGTAGTGTCTGCACTATCCAATATGGTAGCCATTGGCCTCGTGTGGGTACTAGATATGTGACTAGTGCATCCAAAGAGCTGAATTTTTTTATGCAGGGTCTCACTACACAGCTCAGACTTATGATGATCCTCCTGCTTTCAGCCTCCCCAGCACTAGGATTACAGGCATGCGCCACCATGCCTGGACTCTGGCCTGGCTCAGCCCACCCTGGGGGCAGGGTCGGCACAGCATGTGGTGCCAGGGACCGAACTATGGTCCCTGCTCTTCCGTAAGCTTGTCTAAACAGGAGCTTTAGTCCGCTGAGCTATCTCACCAGCCCCGGAATTTTTAATTTTATATAATTCTAATTCAATTTAATTTGAGTGGTTATTATTTTAGAAAGCATAGATCAAGGAGGCTTCACAGGTTTTTAGAAAACCCAAATTGGGGAACTGCATAAATAGTAAATTTTATTTTTATATTTTTTTAAGAGCAGAAAATACTTATACAGGGAAAGAAAGCTATATTTATCAAAGGAAAGGAAGACAGAAGAGGTGTCTGATTGGGTTTCCCAGCAAGATTTAATAAGTATCTGGATTTTTGAGTATGAGGGCTAATGAGAATATCTCAGTTTCTTTTATCAATTATACATCCTGAGACTAGCCAGTGTGCATTGCTTTAGCAAACTCACCGTTTGGATGCTCATTTAGCTTTTTTACAACTCAGAACAGTTCCCCAGAATTCATATTTGGTGTGAAAGGACTCTGCCCTCTTTTTAGTCATGAGAGACAAGAATCCCTCCCCTCCCTGGGTCACCTCCCATTCACATAGAGGACCCTCATCACCTTAGGTCTTATTTTACAACACTACTTAGTTCCCATCCAAAGTGTGAAGCCATCACATTTTTGAACTTATAAAACGAATAACTATTAGTCACTAGTGAACAATATTTTAAGCAATTTTGAATGTCAGCCTTTTTAAATTTGGGATTTCAATTTAAATTTGGGGAAAAATAGGCTTAATTCCATTAAGATTGCAAAGTGTTGCATTTTTCCTTGAGAAGGTGTTTTTTTACTGGAGGGGGGGCAAGAAAACAGCGAGGTACATTCACACTGTATTTCAGAAAACATTAAATGAAAAATCAGTTGGGGCATGTCATTTATAAAGGTGATGTCATTTAAAAATTCAAATCACTTTTCCCTGCAGCTACCATATAAACGTATAGTCACAAGTCATCCTTCAGAACACAACAGCAGACTGCATTGTGAGCTGATTTTAAGGCATTTTATACACATATTAATGCAGAGTTCATGATCATTGTAACCAGAATCCTGGTTACAGATTCTCAGTATTAGAAATTTCAAGGTCAAATACATGTTTTTAATGTGTTTGAATTAGTAGGAAAGCCAAGTTACTCTGAAGACAGAGCAAGTTCTTTTTTAACTGCAAGTACATGAGAGAGGACTGACATCACCTAATTATACAGGCCCACAGATGCCACTGTACACATCAGTAGTAGAGCAACTATCTTTTTGTCCTGGCTGGGTTGTGCTGTGTGTCCTTTTCTCTACAGAGGCTCAGGACCAGCCCTTCAGAATGTGCCTAGGTGAGAAATTCATTTCCACACCAACTTGAGCTAGGAGCCCAGATCTGTTCCAAATCAGGATAAACTAAAATTATGTGCATCTTACAAGTAAAGCTAATTTCTTAACCATCTCTCCTCAGAAGCCACTGTGCCTGGATGCCATTTCTTGTTGATTAAAAAAAAAAAAAAATGGAAAACAGTGAGACAGAAAACACTACAAGTTTGCTCAGTGCAGACCAATAGTTACTTATTAACCGCAGTGGAGAGTGTTTCGCAAGATTAATACAGTTACAACATGATTAACTCTCTGCTCATCAATTCAATTTTCTAATCTGCTTGTATTGCAAAAAGATTATAAATTTCCCAGGCACAGGTTTTGGTCCCAGCTTATTATGCAGCACAGCTTTTGGGGAGAGGAGGTACTATGACTAATCTTAATATAATTTTAGAAGAAGTTGGCTCTTGGGCTTGCGACAAACTGCATTCCATTACTGATGTTATCCACAACTTGAACTAAGATAGGCTAGAAATACCCAAATGAATTGTGGTACCAAAGAATAGCCCTGAATCTGGAATAAAAGTGCAGAACATCAGAAATTTCCCAACACTATTGAATCTGTGCCTGCCACAAAGGCAGCTGATTTTGACACAGTTTCTATGTGGTTATTGGCATGTGGACACCTTCGGAATCTACTATTAAGACCATCATTCCAATCTGCTAACATCTCACAATTCCCAGAATCAGGCCACTGGCCTTCAGGAGAGTACTGGGTGTTCTGAAGTCCCTCTCTATTAAAGGAAATAACTAAGTTAATGCCTTTTTAATCTGAGCAGATGCAAGGAATTTCCTATGGGGGATTCTCACAAGGATGTTTATACTTGAGTGTTTTCTGTTAAGAGAGAAGAAAGAGCCTGATATCCTCCTGGATCAAAAGCACGAGCTTTTCATTAACTCATGATGAATATATCTGTATCAAACCCACATCCACTTAGAGAGGTGGAAATTACTCTGTTGGTTTGTTGGACCAGGCAGGAGCTGTGAGTCTCATTGGTCCTTAACAGAGCTTCAACAAGTCCATAATTGAAGAAATCTTTTCAGGACCATGGACACTAGTTAGCCTTTCTATTACATAGGATCCACACCAGGCAAATGAAGTGTAAATACAAATCAGTGCACTCCTGGGATTTATTTGCTGAGTATTTCCTGAAAATAATTCTCTCCAGCATCCAAATTATGCTTGGAGAAAAATATAGAAGACTCAGGGAGGCTTTTGCCACTTTTTGCTGGAATAAAGTGATGAAAAATAAAGCCTTTAATAAGCTACATTTTTTTTTTTTTTTTTGCTTTTATCAAATCATCTTGTTTTAGTTCATGGCCAGACTTAATGTGAGGGCTTCTCCAGCCTACCTTGCTACTGATTCTGCCTCTAGAGCATTTTTAAGTATACTAAAGCTAATAAAGAAGTCTTTATATAAGTGCCAAGTGTCTATTTGTTAAGGTGAGTGTGGGTGGATGTGTGCACAACATCCACACATGGGACCTATGAACACTTCATGCAACTCCATCAAGAAAAAATAGCACGAAGGTTGTTACTTCTTAAATAAAGGCTGCCGGTGTGCTCCTCCATGTTTGGGGAAAATTTAAAAATCATCCAATTGTGCATCTGAAAAATAAACATCTCAGAAGAGGCAAGCACAAGATTTAGAAGAATAAAGGAGAATTGGCTGAAGTGTGTGTTATGATGTACTTTACAATGACATTGGCTTTGTGTAATAAATTGAGAACAACCTGAACTTTAGAATCAGACAAATTTGAACCTGGGTTTACATTCCAGCACTGTTACTTCCTAACTGCATATCTTAAGCAAATTGATACTTTTAACAAATATCAGTTACCTAAAATCTGATAGGGGTGGTGATATGTATCCTCAGAGATAAGAATTTGAGAATCAAATGACATCCTATATGTGTCGGTGAAGGTTTTTTAGTGACAAACAACAGAGATATACTCTGGCTAATTGGGGCAGCTGAAGAATTTATTAAAGATGTGGAGTTGATTACAAACTTCTGAGAAGGATAGAGAATTAGACTTTGGAAACAGGAGAGCAAGGAAGGCTGAGCAGACTCCAGGACCACAAAAATGTACGTCATCACAGAGCATGTGAAGAGTACCAGCCCCACGCAGACACCCCGCACAGCAGGCCGCAACCAGCAGCACCATATTCACTCTTAGGCAATCCTGGCATTGGCCATCAGCTAGCTCTTTCTGATCCACCTTCCCTGCATCTGTAGATCCAGCCATAAAGTTCAGAGTGGGTCACTTTGATACAGGGGGAAAAACTGATCTCATGTGGGTGACCTCCAAATGATACAGGGAACCTCCAAATGACATAGGGAAAAATGATCTCCTGACCTGATCAGGATGAGTTCATGTTCTCTAAAACCAAAAAATGAATTTTAGGAACAAATGGAGGTTATGAGTAGAATATATTTATTGAAGGGAAAAAAGCTCCTGTCCAAGAGAGGGACAGGAGGAGGCCAGAGCAGGTAGTCCCTAGGAAATTGTCACTTCCAGGGACTTTTATAGTGTAAAACCACATGGGGCTAAGGTGGAGAAAATGGGAACTTGCTTAGGTAGATGTGGGGTTGAGCAAAACTATGGCCAACCAATGGGATTGCAAGCATCATTGCTCAGGTAAAATTGATTAAGTCTAGTACCAAATGGGGAAATGAGTCACGTAGTAAGCGGGCATGAATGTAAAACAGGACCTTATCTGGTGGCCTTCAGATAATGATTCTTCCTGGCTTTCTCAGGGTTAATGATCAATACCAGATGCCAATCTCTAGGGAGGTTAACATTAGTTTGGTCTTTAGGTCTGGCTCATCCCTCTCACAGTTGTAAGGTATCTTGTCTTCTGTGTTATCTCTTTCGAGGGCCTGGCCCTGTCTGACTGCTTATAATATTTCTATCTAACTCGACTGCCTGCAACAACTTGGGTTGCTCCCACCCTTAGGGAAGAGGAGGCTGTGAGCATAAGTTCTTGTTATTTTTCAAGTTACAAAGTGAGTCCCTTCCTCAGCAAAATCTATAAGATAGAAAATTGGCCAAAGGAAGGAAATTCAGATTCTAGGTCACCCAAGAAATGTGAAAGCACATTACATAATATATCAAAACATCTGACATATGAGAGGCATTCAGGAAATGGTGATCATGAATATTCTTACCAATCTGCAGGAGAAAGAAAGAACTCATCATGAAACAAATGGAAGAAGCCATTAGCTATTTTGGAGGATCCACAATTCATTAAAGTAAACTTCAACTGGATCAGAGATTTATGAGACTTTTTTTTTTTTTTTTTTTTTTTTGTGGTACAGGGGGTTGAACTCAGTACCCTGCGCTTGCCAGGCAAGCACTTATTCTACTGAGCTGTCTCCCCAGCCCTATAAGAAATTTTTAATCAAAGATTTAAATCTGTAAAAAACAAATGATTCACCCCATAGTACCCATCAATTCAGGGTTCTGATGTACCTAGAAAGGCACTAAATTTATGCTCAATGAGTTTTCTCATGGCATCTTCTCCTCTTCTGAAGGCAAAGTAATACATAGAAGCCTGCTACCTTTTCACATAGAACAATGTCGGTGTGTTTCACTTTGAATTTTCCATCAAAACCTCAACTGAAACTCTTTGGTGGAGGTGGGCGGTGGTGGTGGCTATTGCTGCCGCTGCTGTTGCTAATGCACAGGGATCAAATTCAGGGCCTTGCTAGGCCTAGGCAAGTGCTTTACTCCTGATCTGCATAGGCACCCATGAAACCCTACTCCTCATTTACTGAAAACAAAGTGTTTTCAGTAAAGAGCTTCCCCCATGTTTACTTCTGTCCTTCTTAGAGTCATTCAGTCAGCACTGCAGGTGGTGTCATCAAGGGAGTGGTGGGTCAGACTCTGTCTCTACTAAATTATTGGTTTCAGGAATGCAGGAGTTTTACTTTACACAATTATACTTTGATTTTTTTTTTTTAATCTGCTGTGTCTGGCATAATGAGAGTTCCTGAACACAGGAAACTCTCAATGCATGACTGAGGAAGGATCCTGAATTGTTGTTTAGCTGTTTTGAAATGTCTGATAATGGCTGCAGCTCTAAGCACTAACTCAGATAAAGTAATCTCTCTGATCCTCAATTTCCTTTCCTTTAAAAGAATATGAACACTTACATTGCCTGTACTCTCCCAAAACTCCACGTAACATCAAATATTGATCATTTCATGCTTGATGAAACAATTCAGTGGCGACATAGATGGACAGCTTTCCAGAAAGTAGACTACATCTTTTTGTCTCTTATCTATAATCCTTATTGTTCCCAATTTCCACCTGCCACTCTTCCATCCATTTCTGAAAGGTTAGCCAAGGATCAGTGAAGCTGAGCAGAATGTTTTCTCTGCTAGCTAAGTTTCTTGTTGGATCCATTTTTCTCTTTACTGCTTTTGACTACTGTTGGGCAAGATATGTGCTTTGAAACCATGATTTCCCATGACTCAATGTTTCTAACTTCTGTAAAAAAAAAATATTAGAAGATTCTGCTATTATTTTTCTGCTGGGAAGCAAACACCTGCATGTACCTCTAGCTTCCTGCATCCACAGGTTCTGTAGCTGTGGATTCCACCAATGCAGATAAAAAACACTTGAAAAAAATTGCATCTGTTCTGCATATGTGCCAGCTTTTCCTCTTGTTATCACTTCCTAGCAAATACAACTATTTATATCAGTGTACACTGTATTAGATATTTTAAGTAAAGGACAGATTATTTAAATTATACAGGAGGATATGTGTACATTATATCCAAAAACCATGAAACTTTATTTAAGGGACTTGGGGAGCTATATATTTACAGGGCAGCCTGGGGTTAATTGTGGATACCAAAGGACAACTGTATATTATTATTGTTTTTACTACAAAAATTTTTAAAAGAAAATACCATTTCTTGTATTAATAACTTTTCATTTTTAGATATTTAAAGCCAAGAAATCTGTTAGCTGTGATGCATCCCTAAATATCACATTAATAAGGACTGACTGTGTCGGCTCCAGACCAAGAAAAGACCATTTGTCAGGCCTCTTTGATTCATCTCTGAGAATAAAAAGGTCCAAACACCAATTTCTTTTAGTAAAAACTCTTTCATATTCACTAATACATTATTCACTAATGCACAGCTAATTTTCAAATTAAGAACATGCTTACAAAAAAAGGTTTAGGAAGTTATTCACACCAATCCATTAGTAAGCCTGATTTTTATTAAACTTTCAAGTAACTTTCAGTAATTAGTACATTTTTTGGCTTTTAGATTTCAAATATGATGAAAGAATTCATTTTTTTTTTTTTTTACTTATGCCAGAATTAGCCTGGTCAAAAATTCTCCAAATGAGGCAAACACGTAGGATAATTTGTTAATTCTCAAATTACATTGGTGTGCTCTCATTACCAAATTTTTAAAAATCTAGATAATTTGTGATTAGGTCAGGGCTCAGCAAACTGTTTTTATAAAGTTCCACATGGTAGGGGCAGCCAAATAGCTCAGTGGATCAAAGTACCTGCTTAGGCAGAGCACAGGCTGGGGTTCAATCCCTAGCAGACTGTGCCAGCCCCTACCCCAGGGGCATGTTGAGAAGGCCATGGTGGCTTGCCCCTGTAATCCCAGCTTTTTGGGAGGCTGATAAACAGGAAAGATCACTACAAGTCCAATTTATATTATGAGACCCTTACTAAAAAATATGAAATAAATAAAAATGAAGTTCCACATGGTAAAGCAATTTTAGCTTCACAACCATTTAGTCTCTGTGCAACCCCTCAGCCCTCTGACATACAAAGAAAAGAGGCGATAAAAGATACATAAATAACTGAGTGGGACTGTGTTTCAATAAAACTTTATTTACAAACTCTAAAAGTTGCATGTCATATAATTTTTATGTGATATAACATAAAGTTCTGTTGATTTGTTTTCAAAATATAAATCATCATAGCACCTGGATTATATTAAAATCAATGTCAGGCCATATTTAACCAGTGACCCAGATGAATTGGGGATGGCTTTCTTGAAAAGTTTTCACTAAATAACTCAACAATCAATTCCAAGCTTTGCTGTATCATAATTCAAATCCAAGTGCGCTCAAGCAGGTTGTGAGCTCATTAAGAGGTAAGTGCCTGCAAGGTGTGAAGACCTCTGAGACACAAGCACACCCAGACCCTTGTTCATCGTTAAAAAGAAATCAAAGAGCTTCTATGTGCAAAGAAGATGCTCTGACAGATTTAGTGGAAACATAGTTGTCTCCAATGGAAGAAACTGGAAGGTAGCAGTGGTCAGGTGATTTAATTTCCACTACTATATATACACCATGTTGTGCCTTTTGACTTTTGCACCACTTACATGAACTTGTTTTTAAGTCATCAATTTATAAATGTGTAGTATAGACAAGAATGACTAGAGAGACTCTCAAATTAGCATTTAATATTCTCCATGTGAAAAGACAGAGGGTCCAGGGCTGGGGATGTACTCGGTCATAGAGTGCTTGCCTAGAATGGTCAAGGTCCAATTCTAGTAGATGAAAGGAGCTCATACAACAACAGAATAGCAGCCTGAATGAGACAGGTGAGCCTATTTGTAAGTGTACAGGATATATAGCTTTTTCTGAGAGAATAAATCTTTATACTTTTTTACAACTTTTCCCTCAAATGAATAGTTTGTCTCCTCATGACCTACAGAGTTATACATAGGAAAAATATACATCAACACACAAAAGCAGGCCCAGAAATACTACCACAGTTTGGTCATTAATTCGTGTTTCTATATCTGAGAAGCACCAGGTTAGTCAGCAGGGCAGACCAGAGTCATGGGTGCACTTTGAACTGGGGTAACCTTGAACAGGCACATACCCAGAGGAAGAGCAAAAGGGAAGGCCTGAGCCACGTGTGGTGGTGCATGTTTATAATGTCAGCACTGAGGAGGCTGAGGCAGGAGGACCAATGAAAGTTCAAGGCCAACCTAAACTACACAGCAAAAGAAAAGGAGACCCGATCTACAAACCATCTGCTTCTCTCCCCCTAAGCTGCTCCTCAGTGGTTGCACCACAGAGCATGTTTTCTGCCAATGGACACTGTGGCCTAGTATCCATAGTCCATCTATCCTGCCTCACGAAGAAAGATGTCATGAGCTGAGGACATGCATATCATGCAAACTTTGGGCAGGGAATTCTGGATGATTGAAGCATGAGACTGTGCAGGTTGGTCCAGAAGAGATCATAGGTTAATTTTCTTTGGTGGGGCATCTCTCTCTAACCAAGAGAGTCCTAGAAATAACATTGCTTTATAATGGGACTACTAAACCCAAGAGAGAGTCCAAAGAGACTATGCAGGAATACAGTAACTGTGCTTTCACTAAAAAAAAAAATTAAATAAGTAAATGAAACAATGCAAAGAAAGGAGGTCTGTTAACCAGATTTCCATCACTGTGACAAAATACCTGAGAAATCCACTTAGAAGGAGAGAAGGTTATTTTGGCACACAGTTGCCTGGTTCTGTTTCATAGTCCTGGAAGCACGTGGTAGTAGAAGTTGTTCCCTCATGTTGACTTGGTAAGAAAGAAAAGCAAAGGTAGATGGGGGCTGGAATTTGAACACCCCCTTCAAGGGTGTGCCTAACTTCCTCTCAGTGGGCCCCATCCTAAGGGTTCTACCACCTACCCATAGCACAGCCAGCTGATGACCAAGCCTTAAACACATGGGCCATGGAAGGACATTTGAGGCTCAAACCACAGCAGAATACAAGCAGAGATACATCTATAACTGTCCTAACAAAGTCCCCTCACAGTGCAAAAAGTTCAGTAGGTGGGAGATGAATCTAAACCTTCAAAATATCTCTTGAGGTTTATCTTAAAATTTCATCTCTTTTTCCCCAAGGTATTCATATGTTTCATATTTTAAAATTTTTGAAATGAGTTTATCATTATATGCTATTGACCTTTATATTAATTGAACTATGCATTAATTGAACTTTTTGTCAAAAATCTTTTAAAAGCTATGACCCTGGACAGCATACCTGTTTACTCTTTGGTGTTGAGAGCAGTGCTGCTGACATCCTACTGAGTGGCCTAGTTTAAAATCACAATGTGACAACCTCTGTAGATCCAACTGCAATTTAGCAGGGCCCCAGGTGACCCTGAGTTCAGGGTCAGTCTCTCTTATGGAAATGGGAAGCAGGTAATACAGAAGCACTGGCTATAGATTCTTCAGTGGGGAAAAATTAGCTTGTGTCTACAGTCATTTTATCTAAACTTGCTATAGCTATATTCTTGATAGGAAAATAATCTTTGTACCATAAAATAAGAGAATACATTTTCATATTTGTAAGTGTCTAGACTAGCACAGAGGGCTCTCCCTGAATAGATAGGATCTTGAATTCTAGATGTAGACTTTCACCAGTGTATGTTTCTGGGGCTTTAGAACAAAGAGTTGTGGGCTACAGCTCAGGAGCCGGATCCAAGCCAAGCCCAGGGGGAGAAAGACAAAAAGAGCATAGAGAATGACACAGACAAAGTTGGCCAACTGCTGGCTTCAGAGCAACCATGAGGATAAACAATGCCTTAGAAGTTCAGGCACCAAAAGGAATCAGGTAACTGACTGAGATAGTGTCGTAGCTATTTGCCCAGTGATACTACAACACCCTCCCAATTCTCCATGTCTTAAAATAACAACACTGGTATTGTACTGAGCAAGAGCCGGCTGGCCCTGGCTGTCACACACCTGTGCTGAGTTGAGCTCAGCTAGGGAAGCTCTGCTGCTCCTCCTCGACTCACTCCTGCACCTGGGGTTAATCAAGTTAGGCCAGACAAATCACCTGAGGCTCAGGCAGTGGGCCCAACCCTGTGAGCATCAGGTCTGGACCCCTTCTTCTATCTCACAACCTCCTTGAAAGATGGGCTGTTGAGGACCTACACGGCAGTGATGGTGACCAAAAATCTCTTCAGAACCTAACTCCAAGGCAGCTCATTGTCCCTCACTTCTGCTGTGTCATTAGTTAAAGCAAGTCACACTGCTAAGCCCAGAGCAAAGTGGTAGGAAAGTATTCTCCTCCCTGGGAGGAATTGCCTAATCTTGTGGCAAGGATATTGATAAAGAAGATGAAGAATCTGGCCCAACATTTCAATTCAAATACAATTCAATCTCTTTTCCTTGCCCTTCTTCTCAGTACTTAGCAAGCACCAATGTACCCAGACCTTCTTCTAGGCACTGGAGTTCTATCAGCAAATAAGATGGACCACTCTTCCTGCCATGGAGGTTAGTTCTAACAGGAGAGGAAAAGGTGGTCTATTCAGTGCCACCCCCTTGTCTATCATGCTCTGTGAAGATGAGTTGCTGCCTCATTGGTTGCTGCAGGGCAGGGTCCATCTGGCCATGGCCAGCTTAATTCCCTAGCATATGAGGAACAGAGTGAGGGATTATCTATCACTCCTGCCCAGCAATTAGAGAATCTCCATCATATAAAACTTCAGATCTCCAGGATAACAGATGTGGCAAAGCTGAACACAGAGCAAATGACAAGTGACAGCAAGACTGGGTTTCAGAGAATTTGAATCACTTGAGTAAATCTGCAGAAGATACGTGCTGCTAGTGTAGAAAAATGGGTCACTGCTTCCAGACTAATTTCCACACAGCCTGGAAGAACCATAGGAGGAGCAGAATGCTGGTATTGATGTGGGGCGTGGGTCAAGGATGGGCGTGGATGCACTGGGAGAGATTCTGACGCTGTCACCCACACTGTGACAGAACAGAAAAGCGTACTGGACTTTGGTCTTCTTTGGACAGAATGAGAATTACTTACTATGCAGCAGAAAGGACTTAGTGAGGGGCTGGTGAACAGCACACCCTCACACCCTCACCTCTAAGAACCAGAAGATGCAGAGACCCCAGGTTCACTGTGATGTGGTGACCATGGGTGGCCACAGATCATGGGTGGCCATGGATAGGGAGCCACAGGTGTTCCTTCTGGCCCATTCTGCTTCATGAGAAAGATTTTTCTGACCTCAGTTTCTTCCTCTGTGAAATGGGCATTAATATAGGTGATCTACTTATGTTTGCAAGATTTTAGAGATTAAAAGAACTATCAAATGCAGAAATAAACTGGAAACTTCTAGCCTTCACCCAAACTAAGGCTGATTCAGGGAAGGTGAGTAGGGCTTAGTCTTGTCTTGAGCCAAAACTGGATTTGGGGAAGGTTTCAGCTGTGTGAGGATAGAGTCTCATCATCAGGAAAAAGATTTTTTTAGATTGGAAAGTGAGACAGCCTTCAGGTTAGGGGAAAAAGTAACTGTGAAGAATGATTTTTCAAAGCCTGAGAAGTGAATGTTTTAGAGGCCTAAGTCCTCTCAGGAGGGCAATAAATATGGGAAATAAGTTACTATTGAAGGTAATTGAGGCGGGGAGAGATTGAGTCTGAAATACACCAATGCCCAGCTCCAAGGCAAGAGTAGAGAGAGGAAGAAAGGCAAGCAAGGAAGCGAAGGTCAGGCTTTAGGAGGCAAACATGATCTTCCCCAGCAACTGGGACCTCAGAAGTGGGCCAAGCACACATAGCCATGTGCCCCTCCCTCAGAAAGCTCTGGGCCTCCTGTAATTGCCCTTCAGGAGCCAGCTTGTGTCAGTCCTGTTACCCCCAACCTACTTCCTGCCCCTGACCCATGAGACACGGAGGGGAAGAGAGATGTGTGTCACAGTGACATGGAAACCACTTCCAACATCTGTTGGGCTGAAGGCAGCAACCCCAGTGAAATTTATGTGGCCCATGAAAGCACAGAATTGGATAGCAAATCTGGATAAATCATCTCTCTTTATGAAGCGAATTCTCCCCAACTGCCACCTTGATTATTGCCTCTGAGGAGCAGGCTCTTCACCTGGGCGTACCCGCCCCCCCAGAAGATGGAGTGTCTGGCTGCCTCAGTGAATTATGCAAATGTGGGCAGTATTTATACATCTGGGTGATAATACATCAAGGATCAGGCAGTGTCTCCAGGCGTGAGTTACAAGGCCTCTAAAAGCAATGAGTCTTTTATGGGGTTGTAGATAATGGTGATTTTCCGTAAATCCTGCACTAGTCACACAATGGGCCAAGAGCAATTAACATTAATTAAATGATCCCCATAAAGAGGTTGCTTTGCTGACACACTGATAACCTCCAAATGCACTTAGCTTGCTCGCATTCCTCAGGGTGTTCCTTCCACTGCAGCAGGGGCACCAGGCAGGCCCCTGCACACGCAGGCACGCAGCATCAGTCAGCTCAAACACAACCCTGGGGCCCCTCTCACCTCCCTGCACTGTGTACAGAAGAACCACTGACAGGCCTGGTTAAAGCAGTATTCCCATTCTGTTCATCTTGTGCGGGCCTGAGAGCCTGCATTTCTCACAAGTGCCCCAGATGGTGCCAGATTGCTCATCCAAGCACACATTTGGGGAAGCAGTGCCACACACAAGCCCCAGAAACAGCCCCTAGGGTGGGTGTTCTGGGGTTGGTACAGGGACAACAACTCGGAACACTGAGGACATCTCAGAGTGCTGGCCCTTTCAGGCTGCTTTCTAATCCCCAGGGCAGCACCAATAGTGGGGAATGAGTACCAGGGAATCATGCAGATGCTGTGCTTGACCCCAGAGCCACACCAGATTCTGGAAGAACAAGCTTCTGTTGAAAGAGATGGAAACCAGCCTCTGAGGAAGATGGGTTTGAAAACCTTTTCAGGCCTCAGATCCTCCACACTGTGCTCCTCTACTTTTGAGGATTCACCTAGAGATAGGTGCACCTCAGCCTTTGGCAGAATTTGGAGTTGGGTTTCCAAAATAGAAGATTTGGGGACCAGAAAGTGAATCTCCATGGTAGAGATAGAACTCTCATCCCTTGATGAGGGTCTCACCTTTCTTGCTACAGTGGGGCACAAAGGAGGCGCGGGACTTAAAGCCTGGCACATGGCTAATTCTAGGGCTGGGGGTGAGGACATGAGGCCCTATCTAGAGCAGGCACTCAAGTGTGGGTGGCCATAAGAGACAGAAAGAATGTGAGGACGGGTGAGGCTCAAACAGCTGATAAATAGCCCCCAGTGATCCAGGAGAACCTTACTGACCATGAAGGGGGCAGAGCCACAAGGAAGCGGCCTATGCCAGGCAGGCAGCTCCAGGACTGAGCCTCCATCAGGGCTGAGATAGAGAACTCAGGAAAATTAGTCCAGGAAGCTATTGGGGCCCCAGATTGGGATGCAGATGTAAGGTTTGTAGCAGCCCTATAAAATTGGAGGCCAATCAGTCATAAAATTATATTATGATATTATAACGATGCTGTGTGTGCAGAAACCATTCGTAACAATGTGCCGCCCGCCCGTGGAAAGCTTCCGTTTTAATTTAGTAATGATGAGACTGAAATGAGAAGCATGGCTCCTCCACAGGAAAGGACTTAAAAGTAACATTGTAGCAATTTCCTGATCCGAAATGAATTCAAATATGAAACCACTAGGGAAGGATAAGGAACATTCCCTTTGGTGGATGAGATCTTAGGAAAGGAGGTCACCAGAAAAGACCCGGAATCTACATGGAGCATTCTTGGTATTCCTTGGAGACTGCAGGCCTCTGGCCAGGAAATTTGCCCTTGAGCCTGTGGCCTTCCCATTTTCTTCTCTCCGACTCCCTTCCTCCATGGCATTTTCAGTGCAACTCAAGCCAAGTTAGCTATTTATAGAGCAAGCACAATTTTACCACAGGGTGTGGGGTTTAATTTAAAGAGACGTCAAAGAGTGAGGGGCAGATGGCTGAGCAGGCAGTACCTCTCCATGACCTTGTTGGAGACATCCATGCCACAGACAGCCTCACAGATCCCGAAATGTGCTCTGAGGAATGACCCTGGGTTGCCTGAGCTTTGAGGAAGAGAGGCTAAATAGATAAGCCAGGTGTCGGCTTATTAATTTCCAGTGAGTCTAGGGGCGGCTTGGGAATGATACCAGTCATGAGTCAAGGCCATCTTTTCTGAAGAGTCATTCAATGCAAGGGACCTGGTTATACCACAAGATCACTTAGATGCTAAGAATTTGAAAGAAGGAATGGAAGGAAGGACACCTTAAGCATTCCTTCATACTGAAAGAACAACAACCTGTACTGAAAGAACAGCCAATTCTTGCTTATCCTGCTCTTTCCATAAATGCAATGCAGATCACGTTCCTGTTAATACATCTTTAATTTAACTGACTATATGATTGATTTCCTAGGGCTGTCATAACAAAGTTTCAAAAATTGGATGATTCAAACACAGCAATTTATTGTTTCAGACTTCCAGGGGCTGGGGCCAGAAATCAGGCATGTGCCCTGTGGAACCCGTAGGGGAGTGCTTCTTAAGAACTTTCTAGCCTCCAGAGACTTAGTGGCAGGCTTTGGTGCTCTGTGTCCTGTCACTGAGAACTCTAATCCCTGTCTTTGTTGTCACATGGCATTCTCCCTGCCTGTCTGTGTTTCTCCTCACTCCCTTTCTAAGGGCATCAGTCACAACAGATCAGAAGTCCCCTTATTCCATTGAAATGCTAGCCAGTTACGTCTACAGCAACCCTGTTACCAAATGAAGTCATATTCTGAGGGTTAGGACTTCAACTTTGTAGGCAACACAATTTAAGCTGTAACAGTTTCACCACAGTACAGTTCAATTAAGCATGAAGCATCAACTAACCACTATTCTGAGGTGTCCTGATAACTTGGGCTTCAAGGATCCCACAGCCCTATATCTGCATGTGTACTGTCAGCTTTGCTGTTGCTGGACAAAATACCTGCAAATTAAAGGGGAGGAAGGGCTTCTTTGGCTCATGGCCTCAGAGATTTCAGTCCACCATATGCTGTCTCCAAAACAGAATGCTGGCAAAAGAGCCTGATAGGGCAAAGGTGCTCAATTTGTGGTGGCTGGGAAGTACAGAGGACTGTGGGAGAGTACCAGAGAGGAAAAGACTAGGACCCAGATATAGTCCTCAAGGTGATACCCCATAACACACCCATGCCTCATAATCAGGTCTAGTTGATAATCAGGTCATAATCTGTACATGCGCATGTACCTGTGTGCATACGTCTTTATGGTATTTCTCAGTATTCCTGAGGTACTGGTTCTACAAGTGCCTGTGGGCACTCAAAATCCATGACTGACCTAAAAAAGTCTTCTGTATCTATAGATGTGAGACCACCAGATGGAGAGGGTCGACTATACAAATTATTTATGTAATTCCCTTGATGCTTTCTCTCTGACTGCAGGAAAAAGATCAAAATTTATTGATACTCAGAATCTACTCCAGACCCAGGAAACTAAAACCCCTGGATGGGACTCAGCAGAATCATTGTATTCTAATAATTCCCTGGTTGTGATGGCTGCTTTTGTGTGTCAGCGTGACCAGCCCAAAGGGTGCCTAGATACTTGTCCAGATGTTAGTCTAGTTGCTTTTCTGTGAGTTTAACATTTAAATCAGCAGTATAGTGTAAGGTAGATTGCCCTCCCAAGGATGGGCAGGCCACACCCAATCTTGCAAAGCCTAAAAAAAAGAACTAAAAGCCTGATCGCCCCCTGGATTCTTTATGCCTGGCTGACCCAGCACTGGGTCTCAGGCTTGCCTAATCAGGATCCTGCCAGCATCCATCATCACCAAAAATGAAGTCATTTTACAATAAATTCCTTTCCATGTGTGCGAGTGTGACAGACGATATAGACAGTGTGTCGGTGTCCTGGTGGTTCTGTTTCTCTAGAGAATAATGACTTATACACAGGGTGATTCTAAGCTGCAACCAACACCAAGAACCACTGGCCTACAAATCTCATATAAGAGAATGACTGCTTCTCTCTGGGAAGGAAACCTCACAAAAGGCCTCAAAAGAGAGGCAGCATTTGCCTGGGGGTGGGGGAGTCAAAGCAGGGCTCCCTGGGAAGGATGCTAAGATGGCTGGGCTGAGCTCGATTGAACCCCTTCCCAATGCTGTGGTTAAGCAATGCAGGGGCTGTTGGAACACATTCCCTGGGGGAATGCTGTGTGTTTGTGCCTTTTGGAAGACAGGTCTGAGTGCTGCAAAGGAAGAAGAGGAGGACAATCCTGAAAGTGAGGGGACTGACAAGGACATAGTGGAAAAGACTGTTGTGACCTCTGGCCTTGTGTTCCCCAGAGTTCCACATGGTGAAGCCCTAACCAGCCTCCACGTGGTGGCATGAGAAACTGCAGCTGAGCTGGGGAGATAGTCTGCAGCCTAAGCACCTGCCTGGCAAGGCACAAGGTCCCAGGTTTGATCCCCGGTACTGCAAGCCGTGCTGGCTCTGAAACTGGGCGTGGTGGTGCACACCTGTATCCCAATATGGGACAGGAGCATCACTAGGAGTCTGGGCTTCATAATGAGACTCTGTAAAAAAAAAAAAAAAAAGACACCTAGAAACTGCAGCTTTCCCCAGGTGTGATAGCATATGCCTGTTAATCCCACCACTTCAGGAGGATTGTAAATTCAAGATCTGCCTGGCCAATGTAACAACTTAGGGAGTTCTTGTCTCAGATTTTAAAAATAAATAAATAAAAAGGGCTAGGGATGGAATTTGGTGTGAAGGTCGTTAGGCCCTTGGTTCAAACCCCAGTACAAGGAATGAAGGAAAGGAAAGAGAAAAGAAGAGGGAAGAAAGAAAAGTGAGGTCTTTGGAGATAATTAGGTTTAGATGAAGTAAGAAAAGATGGAGTGCTTATGATGGTGTTAGTGCCCTTTAAGAGAAAAAGATTCTAGAATTTTCTGTCTCCTTTACCTGACGATATGGCAAAAAAAAAAGCAGCTGTCAGCAAGTGAGAGGCCTTTCCCAGAAACCAAGTAAAGAGATGCTATAATACTGGACAAGCAGGAAAACAGGTTTAAGAGCTCGATTCAATAGGATTTGGGTGACTACACTTTGGGAAGCGGGGAGGAGGTGTCAAATATAACTTCAAAGTTCCTATCTTAGGTGAGTGAAAGAATGGTGGTGTCTGGTTGGGAACACAGGAGGAGAAACAGATTTTGTGGAGGATGGAATGAATTTTTGTACACTTCCATTTGAGGTACCACAGGACATTTGCTTGAGGTATCCAGGGAGCTGACAAAAATAGATTTCTGCTCCTCAGTAAAGGGCTTGTACTCCTTATAGGAAGAGATGTAGGAATAACCAGAATGGAAGTGATAAAGGAATTCATGAAAGTGAGTAGGATGGCTGAGGAAGAACATGTAGAGAGCTTAAAATAGGAGCCTGAGATCTGCCGCTGTCTAAAGGACACACGAGGTAAGGAAAGTTGTTAAGGAGCCTAACAATAAGCAGCAAATGGAGTTAGAAGAATAACTTCTAACATTCAAGGTAAGAATGGCGTGGTGGGTGTCTCTAAGGCTGAGTCCAAACAGTAGATGGAAAACACACACTCAACACAGGAGCAATTTGTTATGAAGAATTATTATGCAATGATAGGAGAATAACCAAAAGAGAGAACTCTGAAGTTCACCCTAAAATTGAAGAAAAATATACAAAAAAGGAAACAGTTTGAAGGAAGGAAAATCTGGAGCTCGTTATAAAATGTGTAAACAGGAAAGCATACTCTTTCCAATGCAGGTCAAGGTGAAGGGACTCAACATTTGTTGAGGGGAATAACTGATACTGTCAAATGCCTCAACGATGTCCAGTAATTGGAGAAGAGTAATTGGGGTGGCGAGGGAGATATCCTTGGTCCTTCAGGATAAGTATCTCCATTCTTATTTGGGGGACAAAATATTCCAGACACCCACGATTTGAGGGAGAGTTCATTTTGGCTCACAGTTTGTACAGGTTTCAGTCCATAATCACCCAGCTCCAAGGCATGGCACAGGGGCAGCCGCTCATGGCATTGTAGACAGGAAGTAGAGAGGGATTGTTATGGCTTGTATCTGGATGTTCCCCAAAAGCCTCATGGGGATGCAGGAAGGGAGTTTCAAAGGTAGCTGGATTGGGGTGTGTTAATGTGGACTAAGGCTGTGATACTGGGGCTAAGGGTGTGGATAATGGAAGACCAACCCATGCATGACGCTAATTGATCGGGTCACAAAGAGAGAGAGAGGGAAGGCAGGCTGCTGTCTTCTGCCATGCCTCATACTGTTTCTCCCCTGCGATGCCACCTGCCTTGGAGCCAGCTGGTCTTGGACTTAAATCTCTATACACTGTGAGCTGAAATAAACTTTCCCTCCCTTAACTTGTGGGTGTCAAGTATTTTGCCTTAGCAACAAGAAAGAAAGTAACCAAAACTGGGATCAAGGGAGGAGCAAAGAGGACAGAGCTTCCAAGCCACAATCCCAGCGATTCACCTCCTCCTCGAGGAGTACCACCCTCGTATGACATCATCACCTCCCCTA
Organism: Ctenomys sociabilis; assembly: GCA_004027165.1. NCBI lineage: Eukaryota > Metazoa > Chordata > Mammalia > Rodentia > Ctenomyidae > Ctenomys > Ctenomys sociabilis. The sequence goes on from PVKA01012455.1 coordinate 36,070, forward strand.
AAGCCCCACCTATGAGCCAGGAGGCTTTGAGGGCACACCTAGATATGAGCCATATGATAAGCAATGAATAATCTGAAACACCACATTTTATTTTAAAATAACTATGAATGAATCATGGAGCAGAAATAAAGATTAGCACAAAAATCTAAAAATTAAGAGGAGACCACAAGAATAAGTGTTTCCAGGTGCACTTAGGGCCGAAGCCCCGTGCTTGCATTCTTCTCCTCTACCTCTAGAGGCAACTGTGATGGGGAACTGTAACCATCTGGGCTCTGTGTGCTCCTAAGACAGCAAATCCATCTACCTGAGAAAAGTGTTGAAGAAATAGCTGAACAATCTTTCCCGTGAGCCTAAATTCCAAACAAGGGATCACGCACAATCATGGTGATCTGCGATTTTTTTTTACAGAGCAAAAATGGAAAGGCCATTTGGTAAGACTCATAAATCCTTTTGCTTTTCAAGGTTTCTGTATTTTAAACAAGGAGGTTATTCAGGTGGACAAAACATCTAGCTCTACTGTAAGACTATAAAGAAAAAAGAAAGATCCTTACTCTGGGTGACTGAGAATTCAAATGAGTGACACTGGCCCTTCATGAAGTCATTCTAGTGATTCTTTGGTGAAGACCCTTTTTCTAAAAATCAATTATATCCTCATTCTTTGAGGCCTGGTTATTGAACATTGGCTCCTGCCATTCTAAAATCTTCTTCTTTACAAATAAACCCAGTTACTAGACTTGTCACTTCTTTAAGGAAAAGCCTAGTACACTTACATGACCCCTATCAGTAGTAATCATCAGTCTTGGCTTCCTTGCTGGGCTGAAGTAGATTTTTATATTTTTTAATTTAAAATAATTTATTATAGTAAAAGGCATATATTCTATCTCCCAGGGCCTTTAAACACTTTAAAGTGTTCAAAAACTTGGAATGAATGTTCTCCCTCACATATTTTGACAGTTCATTGATGCCTCCAAGGACAGGCACACACCCTCCTTGGGAGTCACGCCTTCAACCACACCTCCCTGGGCTAAGACTGTGACTTGCTTTACGGAGAGAATGTAGTAAGAGTGCAGCTCCTGCTTCTGTGTTCTCCAGAGCTCTGGGTGCCCAGGAAGATGTCAAGCTTCTGTGCAGGAGAGGTTCTTAGGCAAGGGCAAGGCCCCGCACTGCCAGAGGTTGGGGAGGCCCACCCAGGGAAGCACCGTGGCCAAGCCCAGTCTGCCACTGTCCGGCTGGCTAAATGCACAGCAATGAGTGACCTTTGGCGAGGCCAGCACAAGAACCACTCAGCTGAGCTCAGCAATTAGCAGATTCTTGAGCAAATCAAATGGTTTATGTCTTATGTCACTAAATTTTAAGATTTTTGCTACACAGGAATGCTAGCCAAATAAAATAAAATAAAAATGCAGTTGAGATTCTGTAAAACAGAAGTTAGCAAGGGTCATAATATGACAAGTGTATGACCCTTTTCCACTTGGGCGATAAAAGGTAATATTGCTAATTTGTCTCTGCTCATAATTATGCTGATCGTGTCCTTTTATTCTGTATTTTGATGCTGTGACATCTCGGGGCCATGTGGGTCCCAGAAGGACTGTCCCTCCCAGGGTTTAGAGTACACCTTTTAAGCTACAGTCTACACCCTGAATCATCTTCTTTGCTGGACTCTGATTATAAAAGGAGTAAATCTTAATAATTTGACATGTAAAGGAGAAATTTTAAAGCACTCATGCAAATCTTCAGAGATAATGACTAGTAATGTTTTGATGTATGACCATCTAATCATATATATATATATATATATATATATAATAGCATTTTATGAAACAGATTAAAACTGTCCTTTAGAACCTAGTTTTTAACTCAACGATATACTATGAGTATTTTACCATTTTTATACCTCTCTCATACCAGGGATCGAACTCAGAACTTTGTGTTTGCCAGGCAGGTCTTTATGAGCTAGCTCCCTGGCTATTTTACCATTTTTAATCCTCTTTTTTTATCATGTGAATTATTTCTAATATTTTGGAATAAAAGTGCTAAAATGAGCACTCTCACAGGATCTTATATATAATTCTTTGTGAGCATCACTGATTATTACTTTAGGATAAATTCCCAGATACAGGCTTGCTAAATCAAAGGATATGCACATTTTGAAGACTTTAATGCTTATGTGTCATATTGCCTCCCAAATACATTATACCTATTTTCACTTACCCCCAGAGTCTTTTGCTTTTTAATTAACATAAAAAATTACTATTTGGGATTTCAGCATGTGTTTATATATTTGTATATGTGTCTGTGCCTGCATGTATGTTTGTGCATGTGTGTCTAGAACACAAACAGGGTCTTTTCCATATTAACTAAAATAAGATTTTAGTCTTTGATTAATATTTATACTTGATACATAGCGAGAGTCTTTGGACTCAGAATCCTTATTCCAACACAGCAAATTCATTTCTTAAAAGAGCTTGCCAAATGAATACTGCAGTGGCTAGTTTTTCAGTTATGCAAAGCTGACTACCTGTTTGTCTAAGTGACAGGCTTATCTGCATCCTTCAAAGTATACTCAGATTGTGAGGAAGGCCAGAGAAAAGGCTGGCAAGCAGTATGACTTCATTAAAGAAAGAGGGCCTGGAGGAGGTGGCGTTTTGTGAGATTCTAAAGCTAGAGAGCTGTGTATACTGAATGCAAATACAGACGCTCCCTGTACCTTGGAGATAACTGAATGTGCTACATACAGAGGTGATCTGAACTGTCCCCCAAGCAGACTCTCACTCCCAAGTGTCACCTCCTTCACTCCAACCTGTTGTTGTATGCCCTAAAGTGCAAGTAGTAACACCTGGAGGCTGCCAGCTGAAAGGTCCCTGTGAAGGTACAAATAGCTGAACTGGAAGAGCTAACACCTCAGACATTAGAAACATTAACAACATAGTCCAAGGAGCTGAGCCAGAATGAGTCAGGGGCACTTGATTGTACAACATTCAGGGAACAATATCAGGGTGAGTGGTAGGAAATATCCTGGATGAGGTGGACACAGAAGGACAGGTCTGTTGACAGAAAGAGCAACATCATCTTTTTTTTTTTTTCTTTCTGTATTTTAGAGAAGGGTCTCCAGGGTGTTCAGGGTCTCGTTACTAGATCAGACTCATAGTGATTCTCCTGTTTTCAGCCTCCCAAGTGCTGGGATTACAGGCATGCGCCACCACGCCCAGTCTCAGTTGCCCTCTCAGCATGCCCTGGGGCGGGGCTGGCACAGCAGGCCGGGTGAATTGAACTCCTAAACCACCCTGTCCCCTGCTAATGTGCTGAGCTATCTGGCTGGACCTAACATCACCTTTTGAGGACTCTGAGGTGACAGACTTCAGAGAAAGTAGCCACTGAGGACAATGTAATTCATTGGAAAGATTGCACTAAAACTTTGAGTGCCAGTCTGCAGGTTTCCTAGCCATGAGTCTGTAGCTTCCCTTCTCTACCAACAACCAAACTTCTAGCACATGGCTCTTGGCAGATGAGAGCCGTACCTCATCCCTCTCCCTCTCACAAGGATGCAGAGATGAGCATCTGGAGCAGACCATGCACCCACCGGGTCTCAGCTGTGAGCACAGCCAAATCAGCGGTGACCCTGAGGATTGGTCTGTGGGCTGCAGTAGGGCACTCAGTAGAAGTTCCTGGGAAGAGGCACCTTGTTATCAGTATTATTATGGCTTCTCTCCATGCCTGTCACTGGATTATGGTAATATTTTCTAGTCGTGGGTTTTAATCAGAGCTGAAGTCTCCGAGTTACTGACAGCTCATGAGAGCCATAACTGCTCAAAGATTGACTTCATACTGTCACAAAATCATAACAGAAGCAGAAAGCTAGGGACTCTCACAAGCCTCCTCCCTTCAATTAAAAACAAGGCGACTTTCTGAGCACCAGGTTCCTTTTCCAGGCCTCATACAAACCAGGAGGGATATGGAAGAAGTTCATTTCTCCCCTCCTCCTTCCCGCAAGATTCAGCATAAGAAGCAATGATCCTGGCGAAGGCAGCACAGGCCGTAGATACTACAGTCTAGCTAATGGTCTCTACAGAAAGCTGACAATAATTCCTTTGCTGCACAGTGGCACTTGCACAGCACCGAGCCTTGTCTGGTCCTCCTGAGCTTGCAGGAGCTTCTCACTGATGTTGAATAACCACCAGAGACCTGGGAAAAAGGACAGTGAGAACTCCACTCTGTCACGGGGTGGAGCCACTGGGCCTTCTGGGCTTGGCTCCCACATGCCATGCAAATTCCCTCCTGACCATGTGGGACCCCAGCTGTGAAACACCCAGGATGTGGCCTGATGTTAGGCAGAGACCACTACATCTCCTTCCCATCACTGTGGGGAAGCCAGAGGAGAGCTGGCTTCAATGCATTGTAACCCACAGACATTTTTCCATTTCTCCTGTAGGATCCTTCTACTTCTTCCATGGCAGCACATCCTTCATCCTAGTACTATACTTGAGCAACTTCCACCAAAAACAAAAGACACAGGTAATGCTGCAGGAATAACCTGAAGACCTCAGCGGTCAGAGTGACGGCTTCTCCCCTGAGCTGTACAGCCTGCACAGTCTTCCAGGCGCTTCTTCCTGAGGCCATTCAGGACCCAGCCACCACTCAGCATCCTCAAGAGGAAAGGAAGGCCTTAGGATCTTATCCTGGAAATTAAATGCACAGAGTCTGAAAATATAAATATTACTTCCGCTCTCACATCACTGGCCAGAACTGGTAACGTGGCCTCACCCAACCAAAAGGGGCCAGGAAGTACAGTCCTTTTTTGTACTTCACAAAGCACAGAGCATAAATATTCTGGTGAGTTGCATAAGTGACTAAACAGCTAAGACAGTACTTGCTTATCTGACTTGAAGAAGAAACAAAGATTTCCAGAGTAAAGGGTTGTCCCTCCCAGTGATATTTGCTAGTACTGTATAATAAAGCTTATTGTGTTCAGTTCTCTAATTCTGTGTAGGTAAGACCAGATAATTGGAAAAAGGGAAACCACTCTTCAGTTCATCCCCCTGTTTGCTTGGTTCACTCACAGTTCTCTTAGCAGATCCAGCATTATATAAATCTGTGCAGAAGAGAAGAAGGTGGAGTGAGAATGTATATAAAGAGCCTGTGAAGCAATTTAAACTTGGTCGGGGAGGCAATGTGGTGAAGAAGAAAAAGAACTGGAAAGCAAGACAGAAATCTGTAAGGGACAATGAGCTAATGAAACCAGACAAAAGGTGTTTACTGTAGCTACTAGCTCTCTGGAAATTCAAGAACAGAAAAGTCAGCACGAAGATCACAGTACTGCATCATTCTGAACATGAAGTAGGTAGAGCAGAGTTTGAAGGAAAGAGACATCTGAGTTTATGAGGCAAAAGTGCATAAATGATGCAGGAGGGAAAGGAGTGTGGAAGAACAGAGGTGTTTGTTGTTTGTGGACTCAGGAAAACTGCTGAGTCTTAGTGGGAAGGCTTGCGATGACAGTGAGAAGTCGAGTTTCGAGGAAACACAAAGAGAGAAGAATCCTGCTCATGTGCACTTGCAAATGCTATAAAAGTGCTTAAAAAAAAAACTAGCAAAGGAATAAGCAAGATCCAAATGTCACCAGTGATGTAGTGTCAAGGGTCCATCATTAGAGCCAAAGCAGCGGGGAGGAATCCCAAAGCTTGCATGTACCCTGGCTTGGCAGTTCCAGGGAAATGGGGACTGTAAGGTCACCCCACATCAAATCTGTCAGCCAATCATTTTGGTCCTACCTTGAATAGATAACCAAAAATAAAATCTATCTTACCATTTTCCTTTAAGCCCCTCTGATCTCTTGCCTGGATTTTCATAGTAGCCTTTTAACTCATCTATGTAAATCCTGGCCTCCAGATTGTCAATTTTCTATGAAGTTACTATAATGATCTCTCTCTCTCTCTCTCTCTCTCTCTCTCTCTCTCTCTCTCTCTCTCTCTCTCTCTTTTAAACAATATATTTGGTTGTTTCAGGTTCTCACTGCACAACTTAGACACATAGTGATCCTGCTGTTTTCAGCTTCACCAGCTCTGGGATTACAGGTAGATATCACTATGCCCAGACTCTGTAGCCAGCTGAACCTATCCTGGGGGCAGGGATAGTGTAGCACACAGTGCTGGGGATTGAGCTGCAGTCCCTGAACTTGCCTAAGCTTGCCTAAGCAGGTTCTTTAGTCGGCTGAGCTATCTTGCTGGCCCCTATAATAATCTATTGAAATATAATCATTTCTCCTCTTGAGACTCTTCTCTGACTTTTCTTTCTCCTCAGAGGATTCCAAGGCCTTCCCTTCACCTAGAAAACCCCATAATAGTGGTGGTGGCCCTGTGGCACCTGTGCTACGGCAAACTATCTGAATCACTGAAAGCTCTGGAATGTCCCCCATCACTGCTCTATAGGATCCAGTCCTCTGAACCTGAGGCTTTGTGATTGTGAAGCTTAATTGTGCTACTTCGATTGACGAGAAGCTGCCCAAGGGAACACCTAGGTGGGTCATGGAGGTGTGACTTTCAGTACCATATGTGGTCCCTGGCCTCATCTTCTCTGACACGGTTCCCCAGCTGTGCTTCCAGGCTGCCTTGAACTAGGCAACTCTGCCCTGCCCTGCCCTGCCTCACCCCACCACACCCTGCCTTGTCCTGTCCTATCCCGCCCTTCTGCCAAGACATAATTGTCTGCGTGCCAGCCAATCAGAGGACTAAATCCTCTGATGCTATGAGCCAAGTAAAATCTCTCCTTCAAACAATGAATGCCAAGTATTGTGTCAGAAAAATGAAAACATTGATTCATGGGGGGCTTCATCCCTGTCGTTCCTGTTCTCACCCACTTGACCCTGCATGGCTATTCGCTCTGTCAAGGCTTCCGCAGAGCCTTTGCATAGGCTGCACTTTGCTCAGGAGTCTCTTCTCCCCAGAGACCTGCTCCCCGTGTATCTGCTCAAATGATATCAGTCAAGTCTAAAGCTATCACTTGTGTCTAAAAGAGCACTCCCCATTCTCAATCCTGAGAGCCCTATTTCTGCCCTTATGACATCATTCTGTAACCAGTAAAATGGGTTGCTGTATGCCACACCCTTCATGTCTTGCTCTAAGCAAGCTCCATGAGGGCAGGAAAGATGCTTGTTTGATTTATTCACAACAGTAACAACAGGGAGCTTAAGAGCCCCTGAGTATGAGGCCTGCCAAGAGTATGAGAGCAACTAATTCATGCTGATTTAGCAGGCTGAAGTGAACCCCAGCTTATCACTACGTGGGTGTGGCACCAAAGAGAGCTTCAAGGGACAAGGCATTTCTTCTCCTTAGAATGCTTTTGGTGAATTCAAGGCCTCCTGCTACCTGCTCTCAGCTGCCATGGACACAGGTTTCTTAAGGGGTCAAGGATGTGACAGATGCTTTCCATCAGCTTTTATGTCCTCCATAACATTAACAATGAGCAAATCTTGAGTAACGGAGCTATAACTCTGCCTTGCCATTCTGATCCATTACAGACTGGATGAGCTTGGCTCTGGAGGCTGAAAATCTGTTTCCAGAGCCCTCAATGGAATTATACCCCTGTAATTCATTTATTGTTATTCATTTTATATATGTTTACAGATGGAGTCAGAAAAAAAAATCACACAGCTAGCAAAACCAAAGCAGAAAAGATACCTAGTAGTTTTCATTTTTAAATTATAATCATTATGTAAGATACAATGTTTTGCCACACTACAACACTTCTAAGCTAAATAAGAAACACGCTTAACAGCCAGGTCTATATAATGAGATAGCTTTTTAAAAAAAAAATGAATATTACCTTGCTCTGTCTTCAAGGATGTTATTTTCAATAGTAATATCAATTCACAAAGAGAAGTCAAGAGAATAGTTACGGAGTTTTAATCAATGGGACTTACATGTGTAAATAAGATCAGAGAAAGGATTGGACAATAACCTTGAAAGGCCTCTAAAGTCATTGCACTCCCATAGCTATTTTCAACTACACAAGCAACAATAATCCAATGAGCTTTCATCATTTATGTCCATTCAAGTTTCTAATGAAATAAACCTCAAGAAAAATAAACAAGGATACACATGGACTTGGACAGACCTGGCTGATGGCAGATCTGTCTTTTGTGTTTACTTAAAACAACAATAAAAATAAACTGAAACAGGTCTTGCTGTGTAACCCAGGCTGACCCCCAACTCCTAGGATCAAAGAGCCCTCCTGCTTCAGCCTTCCCAGTAGCTGGGGCTGCAGGGATGCCTCAGAATGCCAGCTCTGTGTCTAACATAACTCAGTGTCCTCAAGCTAGGCCCTGAGCACAATCCTGTAGTCCCAGCTACAGGAAGGATGAGCCAGAAGGATGGCTTCAGCCCAGGAGCTTGCGCTCAGAATGGGCAGCTAGTGTAACGAGACTGTCTCCAGTTGGTCAATAAAATAATGCGGAACATTCAAAAGTGGTTGGTTAGAAAGAATTACTGGGAGGAAATGACACCCCAAACCTAGGTAATGACAAGATACATCCTTCCCTCAACCAAGAGGTGACAGTTTTCCTTTGAGAGGGAACACTGAGAACCTAAAGCTTCTTTTTTGTGTGAATTCCAGTCCAGGAGACACTTGGCTGCCTCCTGTGCTGCCTATTTCACACGTTAGCTGCTAAGCAGCCTCCAGGGGGTGCGTATAGGATTTTACAAATGTTTTTCTTGTTGCAATCAGACATGACCTTTCAAACGAATAAAACAGTGCATAAAAAAACTCCCCACAAGACTTCTAGAAAAATTTGGCAAATTCAATTCACAAACACTTTTAGGCGCCTATTACATGTGGATCATAATTCCAAGTACTAGGACTATAATTGTAAACAAAATAGATCAAACAGCCTTACCTTCATGAAGCTTCTGGGTTAGGCAAGGGAGCGTGGACAATAAGCAGCATAAGTAAGTTATATGTGTGTCAGGTAGTAACTGCTGTGAACTGCAGAGAAAAATCAGGGAAGGTAGAAAGAAGCTGCAACTCTGTAAGGAACTGGGGTTGCTCCCACTGGGATGAACACACCTACACAAAGACTTTAAAATAAATTTTTCTAATCTTATTTGTTTATTTATTTGGTACAGGGTCTCACTACCCAGCTCAGACTCATAGTGATCCACCTATCTCAGCCTCCTCTGCTCTAGGATTACAGGTGTGTGCCACCAAGCCCAGCCATGGTGGCCTACACGGTGTAACCGGGGTTGCAGTACCTGAATCAAATCAGGTCCTTGTACTTTGCCAGGCAGGCGCTTAGACCACGGAGCCATCTCCTCAGCCCTAAGCAAAGACTTTAGTAAAATGCAAAAGATTGTGTAACCTGAAGAGAAACCAGAGTATACTTAATAGAAGACTTGAGAAAAGCCAATATAGAACATTCTAAGCAGAGAAGGCCTCAAATATGAAGAACGTGTGGTGAGCATGTGTCTCAAGTGGGATTGGGGCACAGAGTATGTAAGAAGAGCTCAGTGAGTGAGGCTAACCATATGCTTGATACATCCTACAACAGCTCTGGCTTTTCTCCTAGTAAGATCCACGGAGCAGTGGAGCACTGTGGAGTGATCAAGGTTTCCACAGCACCACTGTGGTTACTTTGATGAGAGTAGCTGGGGTGCGATGAGAGACAAAACTAGAGAACTAGGGACTCGTTGGAAGGCTACAGTATTAGTGCAGCAAGGAGAGGGTGGCTCCCATCCTCAGACCAATATGGTGGTCATACAGCTGATACGGCATGGTTTAGTCCTGCATATATTTTGAAGATAAATTAAACAGGAGAGAGACAACAAGATTGAGATGTTTCCAAAGAGCCGTGTGACCACTTTATGTATGATCCCATCCCATCTGGGTCCAGGGTAGTATTATACAGAACAATACACATCTGAGCAATTTTCAGTGGTATCAGTGAAACCCTTGAAGGGTTTCACAAATGTGGATTCTTGGGGGACCTTAAGAGCCCATGTGAGTGGCTGGGGAGATAGCTCAGTGGTCTAAGCACCTACCTGGCAAAGGCAAAGTCCTAAGTTTGATCCTCAGGACTCCCCCCAAAAAAAATCTTATGTGAGTATTGAAAGGCTTCAAGTCAAAGGAAGGTCTAGTGTTCAGTATGTACAGTGTGGGGAAGGTGTCACCCTGCCCCTTGTCTAGACCGCACTCACTGAGCTTTTCTCATTCTGCTTTCTCACAAGTAACACCATGCTAGGCACAGAGCAAAAGAGTAACAGGACACTGTGTTCCCATCCCACACAAGCTGGAGAGGTACCTGTAGTTACCTCCTACTCTGCCTCTGCCTCTGCCAAAGGCACCAAAAACAAATATGTGTTGACTCATGATCCTGACACGAGTTAGCTCCACAGGGACCTTGCTTGCTGTTTTCCTCTCTACAGGCTCGTCTGCTATCCAGAGCTTGTTTATGTGATGTTCCTCTCAAGAGTGGTCCTGCTTCTGACTTCCTGGTATTTTTTTTCTCTTGGCCCTATTTTAGGTAAAACCCCAGACTGGGAAGGTCCTGGTCCCACAAACACCAGGATCAATCTAGGATTATGTGAGGTCTTCAACTCAGGTGCTGTGATCCATCTTCTGGGTCATTTGGACCTTTGAATGAATGAACTCTCCCAGTGCCAGAGATCTGCAGAAGGTCATTGATGTTTCGGCTCTTGATGCCTTTGCAATTACATCTGAGATTTTATACTGGAGATCACGTGTGCCGAGGAAACCTGAGTTTTACTGTGTACTTAGTTTGTAAATCGTATCTTTTAAACATATGCTGTGGCAGATGGTAGGTGATACCATGGTGTGTTTCTTTAGATAGGATCCTTACTAACGCTCACGTCCCATCTGCCCTCTCTAGAGCCCAGGAATTCTGGTACCTGACTAAGAAACCCACCCAAACCAAAAGGACTTTTAAAATAGTAAGTAATAGTGATGGTTCTGTGTTGAGTGTCTGCTAATGAAACTGCAGAGCTTCTCTACCCAGAGTGGAAAAACCCAGCTACGCCCAGTATCAGTGATTTTTCCAGGAAGGCTGTCACTGTGATCTGCGATGCACTATCAAGATGAAATTGGAACCAAGTGTACTTTATTCAGGACATCTGTGAGATTAAAAAAAAAAGAAAGAAAGAAAGAAAAAATATATAATGCTCTTTTTCTATCTTTGTGACATTGTTCTCAAAGATGTGATTTGGCTGTTAAAACCATTTGCACTGTATCTCAAGGATAAGGCTGACAATTCAAATAAAAGCTTCTCTCCCTCTCTCTTTGGTTTGTTATCTGAACCACAGAGAGCTGTCATGGCCATTCTGTGCTCTGGGGCACTTCAGAAGCCGGAGAGGCTCTCCACTGCCCAGGCTTCTGGTCTCCACTTTATTTCCTGGGCTTCTGGGAGGTGTTTTGCTTAATGACTTTTGCTTAATGACTTCAAAATCAGATGCACTGTTAAAAGACAAATAAAGATGTTGATTTGAAAGTAATTTAATTGTATGTGCCTTATAGAAAATACAGAATTCATACCAGTGTGAAGAAAAGATTGGGATCCCACCATTTTAAATTTGCATTGTACATATTTAAATGCATCTCTTTCTAGCCTTTTCTCTGTGTATGTAGGCATCTCTTGGATTGAATTTTTGTTTTTATGGTGGTGGCACTAGCGATGGAAGTCAGGGTGGCCTGCATGCAAGGTATGGGCTTTACTACTGAGCTAACACCCCAGCCATGTTGGTTTTATTCTTAAAAGATGGGAGGAGGCTGTAGAGGAATTTGAAGGAACAGTTCTGTGAATTCCTCATTAACGATTTATGAGAAACATTTTCCAACAACCTTTAATTCTCAGCAGATGTGGGCACACTATTTTTTGTCATCATCATTAATCTGAAAAGAACACCATTCCAGACGAGTGTCTCTCTGAATTGTCATAAATCACTTGGAGTGTTCATTAAAAGAAACAGTGAAATGTCTCTCCCTACAAAGATGCAGTGTGACAAATGCAGAATCTTACCTAAAATATTCAGACTCTCCCGTCCTCTGACTGACACTCCTGCAGCTCAGAGCCCTTTGCTCCCCCTCAAGTCTCCTTATACCCTGCGGTTTATCTGGAACATAGAGCTGTGCTGGCCTGCAAAGGTTCCCCTAGGATGTCCTATTTATCATCCTTTGTCCTCCCAAGGTGTCTCTGAATTTCTGCAAAGTCACTCTTCCTTACAACACACCTAAAGGAACTATTTCCTTGTTTTCAAAAGGCAACTTTTAAGGCTAGGGCATAGCTCAGTGGGAGAGCACTTGCCAAGTACGCAGGAGGCCCTCTCCCCAAAACAGAAAGAGAAAGAAAGATTTTTTTTTTTGTATTTTACAGAAGGGTCTACAGACTGCTCATGGTCTCACTACTAGATCAGACTTGTAGTGATCCATCTGTTTACAGCCTCCTGAGAGCTGGCATTGCAGGTACATGCTCTGCGCCCAGTCTCAGTCGCCATCTCGGCACACCTCGGGGATAGGACCAGCATGGCAGGCCTGGGGATTCAACCCCCAGCCCCTGCACCTGCTTGCAGGCACTTTAATCTCCTGAGTTATTTGACCATCCCTGGGAAAGAAATAAAGAAGGAAGCAAGGAAGGAAGGAAGGACCTTAGTATTCAAATGTATTTTCAGACACACTAGGCTTTGAATGGTATTGAAAGTCTATTAAGTGTTTGTGGTATGAAGAAGGCAAGGAGAAAAGCTCAGGTTAAACCTAAGGAAAGGAGCACTCTAAAGTTAGTCATTGGGATCTAGACTTGGCTGATAGCTGTCTGGTCAGTCCCATTGTTTGGAAGTCATTGGTTTGTGACAGTGTCTTTCAATCATGGCAAACTCCCATTAACAACCCTCAGGGGAAATCCCAACAGTCTGAGGAGCAACTTGGGCTCTCTGAGGTGTGCAGTGCCATGGCTAGCCTCTTGCCCTCTGAGCTGACCTTGCATTCAGTTTGAACCAGTTGGAGCAGGTCTGTTTCCACAGGGGAGACAGAGTGGTTAGCACAAGCCAGAGCTCTGGGGTAGAGGTGGGTGCCTGAGGCCAATGTCCTCTGAGCTGACATTTGCAGCAGAGGCTGCCTACTTACTTTCTTGTTTTCACCTCAGCATAACCTTCCCTTTTCAAATGCACACAATATTCACAACATTTTGAAAAGTGGAAGTAGAGAAATGAAGGAACTCACATCTCAGGAGATCAAGAAAACCCGTAGGTCAAAGTATGTTCTTTTAGTTCCCTGAGTTATGGAAGGGAAGTGGACAGGTGGGGCCCTACTGGGGTTTTTAGGAAAACTCTGGTTTTCCAATGATAAGGCTCACTGATCACTAGCAGCCAAACTGAAGAAGCTGCACACATGCTCAATTCTGCAGTGCCCCCTCATCCCCACCTCACAGTGCTGGGGGTCAAACCATGGTCCTCCTACGTGCAGAGTGCTCTACACTGAGCTATAGCCCCAGACCCAGTTTTCATATTTAATGATAATTAGGAACCTGCTGTGGTGTTTCCTTTTCCACCGATTTGTTTCCTCTACTCCTTGCACCACTTTCAGCTGTTTATGAGTTACTACTGCTGCCAATATACAAATTTCTGACTTCTAAGCAATAAAAGTGAATATATGGCATTAGGACACACAATTTGAATTAAATTCGTTGCTTAGGGAAAGGAGAAAAGAAAGCAGGAAGGAGGGGGAAAAGTAACATATGTGTATATGCATAGGATAGCTTGGATTTGTACTGCTGGTCCACTGAAAGGAGCACTTAATGCCTAATTTTTTTCTCTCTCTTTAACTTTTTTAATAATTTTTTAACCAATCTTACAGGTTTGTATCTAGTAAGTTGAGCAACTAATTTGAAACAATATGCAACGTAATAACCACTGTTGAATTCCTATCATTTTGTTTACTAAAACACGGTGTTTCTAATACCTTTTTGTTTTTACTGTTTTTTATATTCTCTTTAAAAATAAAAAAACAATCCATGAGTTCGCCAAATGATTGGAAATTGTAATGCTAGTTTTATACTAAAAATGATGGAAACTCAAGCAAAAACTACCAATATGTATGCACCTTGTAGAAAATACAGAATTCATATCAGTACAAAGAAGAGATTGAAATCCCACCAATCTAGATTCCAATCGTGTATATTTAAATGCATCTCTTTCCAATCTTTTCTTTGTGTGTATGTTTGTGTGTATGGTGGGGGTGAGTAGGAAACATTTTTAAAGTCATCATAAATAAAAATACTGAGTTCAAGACACAGCATAGAAAAGAGAGAAAGTAGAAGAAAATTTCATTTTTTCCAGAACAGGTCAGGGCAAAGATCACATTCATTAAAAATAATACTCTATAAACATGGAAAGCAGCCAATTGGTCTCAGAAAATGTTGTAAGAGCAAGGAGGGAACCTTGGGCACCAGCATTTTCACTGATGAGGAACAAATTTTGACTGACAAGGACATACGCAAACAAAAGCCTAAACCAGAGGAGAAGAAAAAGAAAAATCTAAAAGAAAGGTCTAGGTTCACCAAAAGATGAGCTGTTTTTAGGCACTGAGAAAGGGAGAGATGTTTGGGAAACTATAGTAGGGAAGAAAGAAACAAGGAGCCCTTCTCCACCGTTGGTGGGAGTGCAGACTGGTACGACTACTATGGAAATCAGTGTAGATATTCCTCAAAAACCTAGGACTGGTGGTCCCACTCAACCCAGCCATTCCTTTCCTGGGTATTTTTCCAGAAGAACTGAATACAACATACCACAATAATTTAGATGCATCCATGTTTATAGCAGTGCAATTTGTCATAGCTAAATCTTGGAAGCAACCCAAATGCCCATGAACTGAGGAACAGATAAAAAAAAACTGTGGTAATTTTATAAAATGAAATATTATTCAGCTATTAAAAAGGCTAAGTTTGAGGTTTCTGTCAAGCAATGGGTGCAACTAGAGACCATATTCTGAAGTGAAATAAATCATACCTGCATGTGCAAACATCATATTATCTCCCTATTGTAAGATCCTGAAAGAGTAAATAAAATCTGAAGGGTATAATAGGTACAGCAAAAAGGAAATACATCTGTCCCAAAGGAAGGAATTACTGAGATGAAGAGAAGGGCGGGTGAGAGAGTGGAGGAAAGAGATATATGTGTGTATATGTCCGGGAGGCCTTGGATAATTGTACTGTGGCTCTCTCTGTGCTATGAAAAGGAACCATTAATGCTTAATTTTATGCCTTCTTTTTTCATTTTTTCTTTTTCTCTTTTTAGTTTCTTATATTTTTTCTTATTCTTTTTTTTCCCAATTTTGCATGCATATATGTGGTAATCTGAACAACTAACTTGAAAACAACACTATATCATACAAAAATACTGTCAAATTCATATTTTATTTAGTGAAATTCTGTAGTTTAATGTTTTATTACTATTCTGTATTCTCTTTAAAAAGGAAAAAAAAATACTACCTCTAGTCAATAAGGCTATCTTTATCTAATTCTTTTTTTTCTGAAAGAGAATTTTCCAGTAGTTCTAGTTCTGAACTCTCATCTATCTATGAAGAAGAAATTGGGAGCTGGGGAAACAAAGAGCAGAACCTTGGCAAAACCAGAAGGGAAATGCATAGAAAATTAAAATGGAAATAGAAAAGTAGAGCCTAATCAATGTATAAACAACTTGGAAGTTCACCCTAGTTTTTCTAGGCAATAAGCAACAATAATGTGGATAGGTATGTGTCAGAATGTTGTGACTGATCAACCAGAACACATTGGGAAAGGACTTAGTAACAAAACAGAAATGATGTCCATTCTAGCAAGTAGCCAGGAAGAAAGTACAGGTGAAAGATCCAAAAAGGAGAGAATCTGATCCACATTCATGCCATTGACGATTCAAGGAAGCCTAGAAAATGAAGGGCGTCAAGGCAATTAATGATGAATTACTTCTATAAATCATTTTATTCATTTATTTGGCAAACCTACTGTGATCCAGGCATCCATGTAGCCTATCCCTGTCAGCAGTGGACAATAAATGTCTTTTGAACTAATAAATAAAAGAAAATAATGAATGAGTGAGTGAGCCAGTGCTTTCTTTAGTACCTGGAAGCTTCCACTAGGTAATTGTTTTTGCTGATTCCTGTTGTTCTGGTTCTCACTTACCCATTAACATGGGCCAGTGAGATAGCTTAGCGGACTAAGTGCCTGCTTAGGCAAGCGAAGGGACTGGGGTTCAAACCCTGGAACTACATGCTGTGTTGGTCTTGCCACTGGTGGCTGAGCTGGCCTCTGAGACCTGGCATGGTGGAGCATGCCTATAATCTCAGCGCTAGGGAGGCTGAAAACAGGAGGATCAATAGGAGTCCAAGCTGCATAATGAGATCCTATTCCAAATACATTTATTTAAAAGACTAAATCTTAAGTCCCAGTTGCCATGACTTCAACCTCATAGGCTACACCAAGCAAATGCAACCAAGTGAAACTGCCCTACTAATATTGCAGAATATAGATAAAGACATACTGCAGCATTTTAAGAAATCAGATTAGTGATCTTATTCTTCATTATATCACTTATGGGCAAAATATCATAGCTACAGCAGACATCTCCATTGGATAGCTTCAATTTCTCAAGAGGAGAAATGCCCTAACCCAAGCCCTCATCCCTGGCTCCACACCTTTCTGCTACAAGTGCACAGTATCAGTGTTTGCTTATGCATCCTAATCCTAGATAGGATGGCCTTGTAGGACTTGCCATACATAACATAGCAGTCCCTAGGTATCTGATAGTGCCAGACAGGCTCAGGCTGGTCAAATATGTGACACCAGGGCTAAGAAGGGACACCAAGAGAACCAAGCCTGAAGTCTCCCAAACAAGGCAACACCAACGCTATGAACAGAAGTAGCACAGACCCAATGTAACTACCAAAAAAAAAAGAAAAGAAAAGGAATCCTTCCAGAATCTAGAGACTGATCAACACTGCTCCAGAAATCAAGCCATAAATAATAGTAAACTCCTACATGTGGATGTGTACCTCTCCTTTTAAAGCTTCCCAACTAATCTGACATACACCTGTCATACTGAGTCATGACAAAAGATGGATTAACAAGAGAAAAACTTCATAAATTTGTTTAGCAAAATTTGAGGTAACATGGAACCTTTAACCAAAAAAAACCTAAAGACCCAGAGAAACTTGCAATTTATTCCAAGTCTGATGCAAGAAGTAGTTCTTTGGCAGAACATGCTTGGACAAGCATGGTGATAAGCTGGAGAACTCAGCAAGACTCTAGGTTTGCATTCTTTTCTATTTCTTTTGTAGCAGCTTTGGAAATTAAACCTAGATCCTTCTCATCCAACCTGTTATTTGAATTTATTTTTATTTCAAGACAAGGTCCCACTAAGTTATTAAGTTGTTCAGTCATTTAAGAGGCTCACTTTTGTGATTCCCCCATCCATACCTCCCAGTGTTGGGATTATAGGTATGCACTTCCATGCCTGGTTGTTTGGATTCCTTTTGTGTCTCAATAAGGTCTCTGTTTCCCTTGGCTATGGGCAGGACAAATGTCACATAGAAAGAAGGAAGCAGATTAGAGAGTGGCTTTTCTATGATTTACAGCTTGCTTTGGGGAGAAGAATTCTGGTTTCTACAACCAGCTCAGGGTGAGAAGAACAGCTGGATACAGGGAAACAGAAGGGCAAAGATTGTTTTACTTCTGGGGCCCTTCTGACTCCTGTAGCTGAAAACTATTCTCTGTGATAAAGCATCTATACTTTGGGGTATCACATTCTGAGCCCTAACAACAGAATTACAAAAGCATTCCGATTTTTCTTCCTCACTCTTTCAGATTCAATGGAAATGACATGTTTTTCAAGATTAAAAAAAAAAAAAAACTTATAGGATAAGGGTCTCTGACAGTGTCACAAGTTAAACCACCTGGAAAAATGCTTATCTGTAAGGAAAAAAAAGTGTATGAAACTGCAGACTAAATCTAAGCAACAGACTGATCAAAGCAATGGTAAAGTATTGTCCATCATTGGTAAAGTGAATAAGAAGTTTCTTTGGACTCCCCCACTCAAGTTCCTTTCCACACTGTTTGGGGAGCACACCACGTCACCCTTGCTGCCTCCTCACAATTTCCTCTTTGGCACTTGTCACTGAGTAATTTGTAATTACTTAGTATATTGGAAGTGATATTTTGAAAACACTTAATCAGCTTTTCCTGTTTGTTCTTGTACAGGTAGACCCAAGGTGACAGGTAGACCCAAGGTGTCCATCTTCCTATGGGGAGATTGCAAGTTGAAATTGCTATAGATGTAACACAGAAAGAGGATGAAGCTGATAGTTGGACATACAAAATAGGATTATGCAGCAAAACAATAGTTTACAAGCCAGGCCTTTATACTGAGCAGATTTTCCAAATTCCTTTACTGTTCACTTTATTAAAGGCCAATAATGGAGCTCTTCTGTTGTGAGAGCTATTCCCTTCTCCCAAGATAGGAAAGACATGTTGAATGAGAAAAGGGTACAGTGCAGAGGAAATTACAAACAAAACCTAGAGGAAGAATGGGGTAGTGAGGAGAAAAAGAAAGGAAAAAAATAATAATAAAGAGAGCTGGTGGATCAATCCTGATAGAGAAGGTACTTGCTAAATTGAGAATAGTGATGGTAGCACCAAGGACACATGTCCATGCCCTGATTAGAACTCTAGAAGATGCCACACTATGTAGTGCTTGGCTCTTCCAAATTGATCCTGCAGTGCCCTTGGGCAGAGACATCTCTATCTGATTTTCTGAACTGCCCTCATTTCCTGTCTAATATGAGTTCTGAGTTAAAAGCAAAAGAAATGTGGCATTTTGGTTAGCCTGTATAGCCTTTCTTTGGATATTCCTATCATTTCTGTGAGGTTTGTTGAAATACTGGAACTTATTTTGCCAAGTGAAACTACAGTGTTTGTAGCCACTCTAGCCAACATTACACAGGACTAGATACCTAAGTCAAAGTTAGGGGGTCCTTTTCTATCAAGTACCAACATTTCTTCTACCTCCAACTCACTAATTATTATTGTGTTTGCTTGTTCATTAAGCAATCATTATTCACCAAGCACATGGTCTATCAAGTGCTGGAATATAGTCAATGCAGAAACGGTGCTGAGAGAGCTCACAAGAAAAAAAGAGAAAGGTGATAATGTAATGGCAGAATGACAGCAAGCAAAGAGAAGCCCCCACAAAAGAGAAGAGTGCACAAGAACAATGAAGCTTTACTATGAGCTCACAGTCTACATCTTGACTTCGGATCAGGACTCCCAAATTGTTGGTGCTGGCCTGAACTTTACTTTCAGATTATATACTTGTTAGATATCCATAACACTCACATTTCCACACTTATAGGAATGTTGCACTTACATACAATTGTCACACAATTGTATAAAGGTTTACATTCTTGCCTTCTCCAGCCATTATTGACCACCTGTTGGACACAGGATATTAAGGTTTGATATTTACCCTACTTTCTAAGCTGTTCTGTTTGTTCCCTTTTTTTATGGCCTTGATTTCCTCAGTATATTTTAGGGATAACCACAGGGGGTGGGGAGGGAGTGAGATAATCTACAGTTTAAGTGAATTTAAGTGATTTGTATTTAAATGGTGTCACAGAAAGAAAATAGTCTCATTGCCCTATCAATCATATAAAGAAGGATTATTGTACAGAACTGTGTCCCCTTCTCACAAGAGATAAGTTAAAGTCTTGACCTCCAGTGCCTATGGATATAACCTTCTTTGGAAATAGGATATTTATATATCTAATCAAGTTAGGATGCGGTCAGAATGGATTAGGGTGGAATTCAATGGAATCCAATATGACCAATGTCCTTATAAGTGAAGAGGATAAGAAACACATACAGAGCAGGACGCTATGGGAATTGGCAGACAGATAGCGGAGTTACACTGTGCTATAGTTTGGATCTGAGGTATCCCCAAAAGACCTGCATGTTGAAGGTTTGGTCTCCAGTCCATGGAAGGTGTTGGGATCTTTAAGAAGTGGAGCCCTGTGGGAGGAAATTTATAATCTGGGGTGTGTCTTTGAAGGGGAGAAGCCAAACTTCTCCTCCTTTCACTTTCATTTGTCAGTTGCCCTAAGGTAAGCTTCTTCTACCTTGTGTTCCTGTCATGATACAGGGCCTCACCATAGCACTAAAGCAATGGGACCGACCCACCATGGACTGAAATCTCTAAAATTATGTCTCTTTTTAAGTTGATTAGCTCAGGTATTTTTCACAGTAACAGAAAGCTGACTAACACAAGCCAAAGAGTGCCATGGACTGCCAACAACTATGAGGATCCAGAAAAGAAACAGGGCTCAGAGTCCTCCTCAGACCCTCCAGGGGAAAGCATCATTGTTGACATCTTGATTTTAGACTTTTGCCCTCTACAACTGTTTTACATACAACTGTATGTAAAAAGCATCTTGTTGTTTTAAGGCATCCATTTTGTGGTTCTCCCTCTGCTCCCCAAAAGCCTAGGAAACAAATATAAGGAGTGCTTCAACAGGGTATTCACACAACCAGCTTAATCAGAACAATGTAGGATACCTAGAAGAATGACCTGTCCACTCAGGAATCATGCTTAGTAGCTTTAAGAAGACTAGTGAACAGAGACAGAATTCAACCTTTAAGCACAGTACAAGAAAATTTCCCATTGCATAGATAAAGGAATTATATTCCCATTGTGTAGATATAGATAAAGATGGGGAGCCAAAGTTTGCAAACAGAGAGTGGAGAAAAGATTCCACAAATATGTGTAAGTTGCTTTTATGGCCCTAAGAAAAGGAGCCTAAGGAAATGAGATAGTGGAGAGCAATGTAAATTCATAATCTGAAGCTGTAACAAGCCAGGCCCTGGGGCTCTGCAGAGGGAAAAATGTATGAAATGTTGTTCAATCTGTTTTTCAAGGAGATATTATCATCTTTATTATTATTACTTTCACCAGTTGACACTTTGTCTACTGAGCTAATATTTCAAGAAATTTCTTTAGCTGAAATGAATTCCTAGCTTTCTCTACCAACTTCCAAAAAAACAAAAAAAAAAACAAATGTGTACCCGAGAGAATACATATTTAGAATTCCAAAGGATTTTCTAGGTAAAAATCTACTCTGCCATCTTTTACAACAAATGAGTTCAGATGCAAATATATATTCATGCCAAACCACTTCAAAAAGAAATACATGTCAAGCTCCATAGATCATAGTTGAATTTTTATTCCTGTGTCAGATACAACTATAAGTCACTGGAAGAGAAGTGGTTAAAGAACAAAAACTTGAACAAGTGTCTCCTGATGCAGGAATTTTTTTTCCTAATCCCAGCTTAATTGAAATTACTTACTGAAGTAAATATGTTCACCTGGAAGATAAATGATTCAAGATACAGACAGAAAAACAAAACAAAACAAAACACATTTTTTTCATAATAAAACTATTGGGTATTTTCTTGATTGGCCAAGATTGCCTTTGCTATTCTAGGTCGTTTGTGGTTCCAAATAAATTTTAGGATTGATTTCTCTATATCTGGGAGGTATGTTGGTGGCAATTTGATAGGGATTGCATTAAATCTGTACAGCAATTTTGGAAGTATGGCCATCTTCACGATGTTGGATCTTCCTATCCAGGAGCATGGAATATCTT